>LGAG01000075.1:308522-344500 GCA_001278395.1 Lerema accius
GATCAACAGCTTCAAGCTGCAAGTAGTCCATCTATGGCTAACGAGTAACCATGGGAAACATTTCCACAATGGAGACAAATCCAATAACTCCTCACACGTTGAAATAGGTAAAACTGTTTGACCTTTAGAGCGTGCCAAACAATTTGACATGCATGTGTTCGAAAAACACTCTCCTAGTCTCCTACTTATGACCCGACTAAACGAACATTATTGAAGCTTAATATTTATTCAACTCAACTGCCTTATAGTTTGTAATGAGTTCTTAAGCTAAAGCAACATCTAATACACTAAGAAGGAAACCTTAAAGCCAGCCCACTCGGAAACTGTCCCGGTGTCCCAATTAATTTGTCCCACTGGAAGAGAGCCAAGAGCGTGGAGGCTAAACCAACAATGCCCTAATGAGATTATAGCGTTCTGATAAAAGAGTTATTTAGACGTGTTTAGGATATTCTTTATTTATCTATATTAATCAGTGTGTAACACGAGTCTTCACCTTCAAAAGAGTGGTCAATGTGTAATTGAGGACCTACTGCTGTAAATAAAAATGTTAATTTTAGTAGTTGTTGATTCGTTGATTAAGTTGCGGAAGGTAGTACTTAATAAACTTACAAATGAAATAAATTATACCGTCCCTCATTAATGTCAACTAGACAAAATCATGGACCGCTAGTCTTCCAAGAAAGGTAAAATTTTGATCGTTACAAAACTCAATATCAGCCGCAATTACATTAGGACGTATCTCAATTTTATAGTAACTTCTGTAACTTTGAGCCAATTAATGAATTGGTACAGTTCAGAAAGATTTTAATTGAGTTGAAGATTGTTTTCACTTTTTCCTTCATTACAGAACGCTGATGCAACATCTTTAAAAATTTTAAACAAATTTACAAGATTCGTTTGAAGAACTCTAAAATGTTTGATAGCAAATGGGAACGGTAATTCGGAGAAACTCATGTTGAGAACTTGATGAAGTTTTATTACATTTTAACGAAGTAATATTTGATTTTGTTTTGTTGCTTTTACCAGTAATAACGTCATCAGTATTGACAAGATTGTGATAATGTTAGGTAAGATTAAAAATCTTGAGTTGAACAAGTAGTTTTGATAAAAGTAGTTAAACTATCTTCAAAATAAAAAAGTCAAATATTTTTATTTTTTACAATTTCTCATACATCTCAGAGCAAGGCCTGCCGAACAATGTACCGGAAAACGTTATCATTTGTTATAATTACGTTATGTTTTTTGACTACGTTTTTTTGTACCAAAGCGGAGTCTATATATTTTTCTGACTGAGCTTTGCACATAATTATGAGTATACCGGCATAAACACGATCACCATCACCATCATTATCACTATTATTACCAATATAATTACTGCCACCATTAAAAACGCTTAGGAAAACTTTAACTAAACTTCACAAACAACTGTATACAAATGAAACAAACGAACGAACCAATAAATCAATTAATCCGGTACAGTACGAAGCCGACTGGTTGCCAGGGCTTGGCCAAACGCCAGCGGAGACAACCGCGTGGCTCAGTGCAATGCAGTGCAATTGTCCAAATTAATGCAGCCAGTTGATGGATTGCTATGAGTAGCAAGAGATAAACTGTAGTTTTATCGTTGGATTCATTAAAATGCTGGTCATTAATTTGCCAATTAATCATAATTAAAAAAATCTTTTGACATATCTGGTCCTAATTCTGTCTTACCACGTTATGGATGTTTTTTACGTCTAATGTTAAATATTTTTTTTCCATTGAACTTATCTCTGGGGTCTTCTTACATCATCCAAAATATAGATGTATCATTATCATAATAAAAGTAACACTATAAAATAAAGCTGACACCCGATCTAATAAATCGGTTAATTCCTCTACAGTACAACGAGTGTTCCAATTTGTACAGTCAGGGATTGGACTATAGCCAGTGCAGGAACTAAATTTGGTACTTTTAGCTACAACCCATTACAAATCCTGGATGAAGGGTACAGGACTCTCCTGAACCAGAGAAATACTGATAGCATGGATGTTGTTGATCAAATCCACGTTTGGGAGAATTTTATTCTTCTAAGGGGCTATACTACAATCAAAATTCGATACTAATCGATATTAATTTATGGAAAAAACTGAAGAGCAAACAGATAAATGACGGAAAGAGAAGTAATCATCGTCACTCATGGGCATTAGTAAATACTAAAGTCATAACCGATGGTTAGTAAGGAATAGAAAGTGAATTCTGTTTTTCAAGCCTCCAGCAGGAACTCGATCATTTGGTTGACTCAAACAATTTAATCAAGACTGCTTAACATTTCCTAAGAAACAAGATATCACTCAATATTTTAACATAAGAGGTTAACGCTCACGACCTTCCAAACAAAACAGAAAGTCGAAACTTAGAATTCAGTTAGTAATAATGTTGACCTTAAATTCTCCATATCTTAAGCAAATAAGAATCTTGGAAATGAGTGGGGTAAGAGCTGCGAATATTATTATTAAAATTATATTCTGAGGTAGCGCGAAGGCTTTTATAGTTCTCAATATTTATGAGGAGCGAAGTGAGGAAATCTTACTTGAATTAATTAAACGGAAAAGCCCTCTTTTGTGGAGTTTTGGTGCTGAGCGTAGGTTTTAAGTAGTAGGGTGGCTTAGACAAGGAGTTCAAAGTGCTTATGAAACGATTTTACAATGAGTGTAACCGCCTTTTGGGGCTAGAGATATTTTTAGCTAATCCATTATTGAGTCACATAAGGCATTTTTAAATTTAAGCTAGTTGACTCCATAGCTTATTGGAATGGACTAAAATTTTACTTATTTCAGACATAAATTAATGTCTGTTCGTAGCTGTTAATTCTAATAAAGCTTAATTAAAATTTCGATAGTTAGCATTAATCTTAATTTTTGTAATGATTGTTTTATTTAAAAAGGAGAAAGGAATGGTGAATACAAGAATGAAGAAACAATGAAAGATAAAGAAAAGGTAAAGCAAGTTTGAAAACAAGACAATAAGGATACTACAAATCATTGACTATAATAAAACAGTGAAAGCGGTTTGCAAAATCGTACATTTCACATTAATCAACCGTGTCTTGTTGCCACAATAAAGAAGTAAATTCAATAATTAAATGGATCCCATTAAATATTTAACAAAATAAAAATTCTTCTATGCAACCAGTATAAATTGGTTGTTTTATTACTTGATCGACAAAAACGTGATTTAACATTTTATTATTGCTGTTATTAATGTATCGTAATTTTATTACTACTTTACTAACACTTGTGGTTTGTTCTAAGAAACATAAAAGCAATTTAGTGGCATGTAGCGGCAATGTTCTATTTAGGACTTCTATTGATGTTTTTTTAATGTATGAACTTATAACTTCAAGGAAACATTTACTTAAACAAGTGGATTTAAGTAGAAAAATAAATACACAAGCATTAACATCTCATTTTCTGTAAATATCTCATATTGACATCAAAAGAGGCAGCAAACAAAACGTAAGTGTAAATTACATTTCGCATTAATCACCCGTGTCTCGTTGGCACAATAACGCGGTTGACTTCATCTTCAAATAATTATCTTTGTCTTTGCGAACAATGTCCTCTTTTTCTGTATTCAAGTGATAAGAGGTCAACTTGATTCGTGTTTCTTCTGAGAGCTTTTTCAAGTTTTTCGTAACTGTATTATAGTCATTTTGTCAATCCAGTTCTTCTTCTACTTGGAAACAAAAGTATGAAAAGCTCTTCACTTCAGCTGATCCAAAACTCTCCGCCATTTTGTGCAAAAAAAGGAATTTTGTAACTTTAACATCGATGGCACATAGAAATTATCGTATAGCTGTATTATCTTTGAATAAGTTCGTGAAACGCAAACATTGTTAACTGAGAGTAAATTACAGCTATATCCTAGATTTTAAAAAGACATGCATCGTTCGTGAAATCCGCTTCTAATCCCAACAATACTTCTTTATGCATCTAGACCAAACCGCTGTCGCTTATGCGGCTTTCTCTAACCACAGCTCGTCCACCGTACATCACGGCGTGTCGTTAAGGGCAGGAGGTGGTCCGATAAATCAGAGGACGTCGTCTACGCGCTCGCAGCTCGCTAATGCGTGTTCTTGTAATGAATGAGATCACGTGCCACTTGGATGAGTTACAATGAGCTTACGTTATGGTCTCTCATTGTCTGGATTTGGATAGATATCGGATTATGGATCCATCGATTTACTTATTCTATCATCAGCTTTAGGTATTTTTATGCCTGGAATTGATAGATATAATGTTTGCAGTGTTTCAGAAATTCTTTCATCAGTATTAAAAAGTGCTTCAAATTATTTTGAGCTTTCTAAATCCAGTGGATAATTATATTTTAAAAGGTTGTAAATTAGTTGGTGGCATTAAGTAACATTTCTAGTATTTTCCACGCCATTTGAATTGACTAAGAATAGTATTAAAATATATTATAATTTTAGTTCCATGACTTATAAAAATTTACCTATAAAATTTTTTGTTATTGGTTATTAATATCAGCGATCAAATATGTCCTAAAAATGCAATCATAACTAGAAACTTTCAAACATTTGAACATGAAATCGGTAAAATATTTGAACGATTACTACCTTCCATTACACGATCAGTAGAATCGAAATTTGAAGTAGAACATTTAAGCGAATACCAATATTCACAAGTGAATCCACTTGCAGGATTACGATCATCTATGAAAGTGCTTTTATGGAAATATATTTTTTGGAATTAATTCAGCAAAAATTCATCCTTAGAGCATACCCCATATACGTTGCTATTTTTACCTACTACGAGGGTTTTGATTTTAACCTATATGTATTTGTATCTACTTATGTCTGGATATTATGTTCCCTTCTCATCAATCTTAATTTAAACATAGTGACAATTGAGGTATCGTTTGAAGCTCCTTGTTGCTTGCTGTTATATTGAGGTTAAATATAATTGAGTAGGGCGTATAGTCGATATACTTATAAAGACGTAAGGTTAAAAAATAAATGTTAGTGATGCCATATTGGGTACCTACTCTTAAAATGAAACAAATATTTGGACTTTGCTGTTTTGGTTTTACTGTTGCTTTACTCCCTTTTCACTTTGACGAATTTAAAAATTTATAGTTTAGTGATTCAAATTTTCCAGACAAAGGAATAAACAAAGAAAGAAAAACACTGCTCAAGAGAAATTTCGCAAAGATTGAAAGTCAGATTTTACGTCCAAAATTCAAACTCTTTTGGATTCAATCAATCGAAGTAGCCAATGCTATCCGTCAAGCTGCTGCATTAATTTAGACAATTGCACTGCAAAGGTTACTGCATTTGGCTGCAGGCCAATACCTTACTTCGACCGGATTTTAATACTTAAGAGTTTTACTGCTACTGTTGTTGATTAGTCGCGTTTACTACTGTATTGTTCTGTTAAAGGGGACGGGGAAGTACTAAGAAAGGGGGAGGTATTAAGAGGGAGGGGTCTTGCTTTTGCTTACTTTGAACTAGGCAAGGTAAATTACGCTTTATGAAGCGTTTATAAGCACTCTAGCGGGTCATTTAGATTCTAAGTGGCCGTGATTTGCATACGTCCGAAAAGTAAATAGGTGATCACTGATCACTAGTGGCAATAATTTCTTAAGCGCTTCCGTGCTTCTCAGGGCACGTTGGACCATCAGCCTGGGTTGTTATCGTCAGTCGTAAAACCTTGTCGGAGGTCTTAGGGCGGTATAAAAATGACCGAAGTATTCAATTTCCCCTTTTTGTTACAAAATAATGAAGAGGCATCCTCATTGTGTAGTCCCTCTAATGTTAAGTGTACTCTAGCCAATGTACGTGTGCAATCGCTCTTAGTCAAAGTAACCGAAAGTATTCTTCAAGATAAACTAATGATGACACTTCAGGTCTATAAAGTAACTTCGCATGTTTTCTAATTCATTCTCTAATATTATAAATGCGCAAGTTAGTGGTTGTGTGTATATTTGTTGCTCTATAACGCAAAAGATACTGGATGTATTTTTATAAAATTACAGATACGCTGTAATTTACAAGGATGTTATGTATTTTTCTGTATTGTCTGTCCGTGGAGATTACCTCTAATGTGGGAGTAAGAAAAGCTATATCCCCTCCCCCTAATTTTCTACTTTTGTATTTATAATAATGAGTACTATTTTATTTATTATCTTGAGCTTTTCTTCAAACTGCAGTCAACAGTTTTTCTCACAAAAAATGTAAAACAAAGCTCCCGTTACAATATAAATTGAGATGTTAATTCAGAACAACATTTAGTCGCGTTAGTTGCGTGTTTGTAACGCATTAGTCTAATTTTAGTCGTAAAGTCGTGCGCGCAATTGCGCGGTTTACGAATTTAGCTTCAACTGTGGTTTTGGATACACGAGCGACTGTTTTACTAATAGCTACAAATTATATGGATTTTAGAAAATGTGGTTAGCTTTTAGCGGTTGCAAAGTACATTGCTTAACACTTCTTAATTGTAGTTATGTCATTATAGAATCAAGGTAGACAAAATTTACTTTTGCAACAGTAGTATTTTTTTTAATATAATTACGTAATAGCTTTGACTTCCTTTGCTGACATAACGTGTATTGCAAATAAAATTATGTAATAATTATGATACTGATTATGTCATATTTAACATTTATAAGTTAGGGATATGAAACTATGTAGTACCGTCTATAGTTTCACATCAGGAGTTGTATTCAATGTACTCAAGTACAATTACAATGCTTGAGTTTTGTAATTCAACAAACTTTGTCGCAAAATCGCAAGTGTGCGAACAAGAGATAAGTCGACAGGGTAAGACAAACGATGACGTTCCCACCAACTGATCATTAATCACAATTAGACGCATCTAGCTCGGTTAGGTTTTGTGGCCACTGGATGTGAAATAAGCTTGATTTAAAACTGAGACAAAGTTAATACCTAACATTATAGTATTGTATAGTACCTGTCGATAAATATTGCACATCGACCTTTGGAAAGAGAGAATCAGGAAATTTCGGCTTCGTAGAGGATTATCTCTATCCACAAAATCTATGTGACGTTTTATCAGTCGTGTGACAGAGATAATGCTCTACGAAGATGTAATTAGCCGATTGTCTCTTTCCAAAGATCGATGTGCAATATTTATTGCCGGGTACTACATCGTGAGGAAATCTGCATTCCTGAGAGTTCTCCATGAAGTTCTCAAAGGTGTGTGAAGTCTCCCAATCCGCACTCGGCTAACGTGGTGGACTATGGCCTGTACCTCTCACTGTGTGAGAGAGGAGTCGAGCAAAGCAGTGGGACAGTAATTATGGGTTGCAATGATGATGATATTAACTATTGTTATTATGTTTAGAACCCATCACAGCCCGAGTGCTGTCTTTTCTGAGTAAAAACGAAGTCATACAATTACGGGCGCGGTTAGAAAATGGATATGTGAATGCTTGTCACAAAATTTACTAGGTATTGTTATTCTTTGATCACGTTCGTTAATCCCATTTCCATAAAAAATGAAAACCGAAACTGTAACATCAATTATTGCAATTACCCTAATGCTATTTAACTTTTCGCTCATTCGCAATGAATCCGGACTACATTTTAAGAACTGTCCAACGCGTCCAAGACGTCCATCCATCACAATTAGTGCTGAAAAGGACGCGTCGCATTTTATTGAAGAAAGCCGCCTGGAGGATAATATAACAGCTATAATACATAATGGCAGTAGTATAGTTAGCTGGTAAATAAAGTCTCAATCTCAAACTAATGTACCAAAAAAAATATTTGTCAATAAATTATATCTACAGTAAGCGTTTACGTAAGATTTGTCACTAGCATTATGTGTTTCAGAAATTACGTGATGACTTCATGATCACGTAAGGTTTGACAAGGCACTTCATTGTCTATATTAGCATTACACAATACACAATACTACAGGTTATTATTATAGCATTATTTGCGTTTGAGAAAACAAAAGAAAAATTGTTCTTAACCCCTGAAAGCGCGAAAGGTCTTTTGTCAAATCACTCAAACGATTGGTAAGCAAATATCAAAATGTTGTCGGCGCTGTTCGGTCAGAACTGTTTACCGTCCGTCAAGCGTCAGCCGTTAAAAATTAACGTGGAGAGTGCAAGCCAGTGATCCGTTGCTAATTGTGGCAGGCAATCAATCTTCCGACTCGTTGATTCCATGCTGAACTGTCATTTTGACATTTGACGTACTTATGACCTTTGCACACAAAGTTTTCTGAGCGTGGTGACTATGCGCGTTCTACCGAACTATGCTATAATCTGACTGCTAAAAGAAAGAGGGAAAAGCCAATAAATAACAAAAAAATTGCCCACGTCGATCTCAAAATGGAGACAAATCACCCCAACACTTGATAACACCTCATAATGTTGAAATCCGAATATGTTAATTAAATAATTACATAGTACTTATAATTATTATCGTCGTAAAACATTTCTCTAGTACCGGTGCAGCCGGATAGAAATTAAAAACACTCAATAATTTTGTGACATTAATGATACCTGACATGATTTATAACCCAAACTATCATCGGATAAATCCAATATTTAAATATGCTTGTTCCAAAAATCACACTTCCGCCAACGCAGTACATTTACACGATAATAATGACATTCTGTCCAATAAGCTGGTGCGAATACAGCGGAAATTTGAATTCCCAATAATATCAAAACCCATTAAACTCTCATGAGTTTTGGATTCATTTGTTATGCAACTAGCATGTCCTCATGAAATTGGCTTTGCTGCGATAAAATTAATGAGGATTGTAGGTACATTATTTGTAGAAAACAAGGAATGCCATTGAAAAATTCGTCCCATAATTATTATACTTCATTAATAGAGAATAACGTGATTAATCTGTAATCTTGAAATAGTCTTGCAAGATTCAAATGAAAAACTAAGCTAAATGAAATTTATTGAAGTGCAGTGTGCTGAAGTGAGTAAGCCACTTTCATTCTGGTGGAAAACGTGAAATCTGTAAGAAAACATCTTGGTTTTCTAAAGAAAAAAGTTTCTGTATAAGCAAAAAGAGTCTTTAAACTAAAGAGCTGTAAACACGATATTAATTTACATCATAAAGAGGTTAAATGCAGCTTATAAATACTGAAAGTCCTCTTGTTTTTAATTGTGTCCTAGCAAATAACCAATTTGAAAATTTCTATAAAATGATAAATTAACCTACTTTCAAACAGATTCATATCAATACTACTAAAATTTTATCAAAGATAACGCTTAGATTCGGTAACTATTTTATCCATATTATTCGATTAGATATCGTCTAATCAGCAAAGATAAATTACCACAGAAGTGATGCAGGAAAATGGACTCTATTTCCAAACAAATAAGACATTAGGAAAAATACTAACAATATTAATTGGCATTGTGAAACGCAAAGCTAATTTTATTCAGTAAGATCAGAAGCGAGGGTTAGGCTAAAAATGTTGCTGAAAGTGATATTAATTAGTGTTTTAAGTGTAATAACAAATGCAGAAAAGGTACGTTTGGACGATTATTCCTTGTATCGAATCCATCCACATAGTAAAAAACATGTAGATTTCTTGAAAGATCTTTATAAGGAATCAAATGGCCTTGATTTTTGGAAGCCACCTACAACAGCTGGTGATTATGTTAGTGTCGTAGCATCTCCAGATGTAAAGAGTGAATTTGAAAAATCTCTCTCAGAGAAGAATATTGGCTTCGAAATAACCGTTAAGGATATCCAAGAGTAAGTCTTTTTAAATAATCTTATCTTATCTTTTAATATCCTTTATCTGGTAATTTATCTCTAATACACACTTCTATAATGCTTGTTGCTGAAATATTTAAACTATAAGTAGTATATTTAAACATCGTCACATACTTTACATTCCATGGGACTCAGGTGGTATTCAGCATTACTACAACCAAATTAAAATCCAATTATGGATGAGAACGATAGTTTTATTCACAAAGACCACATTATGAAGAATTAAGAAGACACAAATCACGTGTATGATACCACATTGCACGCACAATACGACCATTTAGATCTGTTAAAAGCTATACGCTGTGCGGCTTAATTGCCACGTAGTAACATAAATTTAATATGTCGTGGAACATAAACATAATAAGATTCCAACATTTCAGAGCGTTTGATGATCAACTGAAAGGAACAAGCAGAAATACAAGAAATCAGCTTTTTTGGACAAATTATCAAACAATTGACGATATTTATGCTTGGTTCAATCATCTTGCTGTAACTCACGGAAATATTGTCACCCTTTTTACCGTTGGACAATCATATGAAGGTAACGGCACCAAAGCTGATCCATAATATATGGCAATTCTAACGTAGCTCAAAATACCTCTATTAACTTTTTTAAATGTAATTGTTCTAACAGGTAGAAATATTACTGGCATCAGAATTTCCCGGGGCAGTGGTAGGCGTTCCTTTTTACTTCAGGGTGGGCAAGTAGCTGCTGATTGGTTGTCACCAACGATACTGACGTATGTAGTCGATCAGCTTATTAGAGGCACGACTCCTGAAGCTAGAGCAGCTTTAGATGAATACGATTGGCACGTATTGCCAATTGTAAATCCAGATGGACATAAGTTTACCCAAAACTCAGTAAGTAATTTTATTAAGATACTAAAAGTTACAGAATTTAAAATACATTTATACATGGTTTTAAAAGTAGACAATGTTACGTTTTTGATGCAGGTCAGGAGTTGGGTCAAAAACCGAAGACCAAACTTTAGGTCAAACTCAATAGGCGTTGATCTTACTAGAAACTGGAATTCACAATGGGGAGGTAAATTATTTCTTTATTTAGTCAAGAACCTTAGTGAATTAGTGAAGAATGTTAAATTTATTTCTGGTAGTGTAACACATGGAATTCTATCCTCATTAATGGATTAAGTAAGCAGAAAATGTTTGCTGTAAAAATTAATGATTTAATAACAAAAATTAAAGATGAACATGTTACTATAGAAACGGTTAATAAACAACGCAAACATGGTGTAGATAAGTAACTAAGAAATATTTATTTTACAGTTTCTGGTGGCAGTTTCAATGCAGAACATAACAACTTCATAGGCCTAGGGCCTTTCTCGGAACCTGAAACTCGAGCTGTATCACGATATATCGAAACCGTGAACTTAGCGGCCTTCTTATCTTTCAGAGGATTTGGGCAGCGACTTGTGATACCCTTTGCCCATGCTGACCAGCCGATGTATAATTTCAATGAAGTTGTTCGTATACTCTTTATATTAATCTATATTAATACATGAAGAGGTCAACTTTACATCCTTTTTTATAAATAACGCAAGAACAAACAAATTTGAGCTTGGGTATTGCTGAAATTTACACGGGGAGAAAGTGTAGAAAGCTAAATTTTATTAAAAATTTTGGTTATAAATACATTTTGTTTAGAAATGGAAAAAGAAACATACAATACCGTAAAATGTATGACACCTATTGGTATTTTTAAAACTCATTTCTTTACAGCTCATATTAGGAAGACGAGCAATGGGATCTTTGGCCGTTAGACACGGTACTCAATATGTAGTAGGGAATTCTAAGCAAGTACATGGTAAGTGGTAAGACTTTAATAAATAATGATTTTTCGATAGCATAATATAGATAGATTTGTTCCTGGAAGCTTGTATCGAGGTATCCTAAAAATCATTGTAATCAATAAACCAGTAGTCATAATTTGTCAATGTAATTTCCACCAGAGACCAATATAATGATACCTTATAACGTTGAAATCCAACAATCATTTAGGCTGTAAAGCATGAAAAAAAACATAAGTACAAAAAAAACAGTCCAACAAAAATGATAATGTCTTCATTTTTCTATGCGCATCTTGTAGATGGCGCTACAGGCAATATTGCTGATTGGGTAAAGCATCGCTTTAATCCACCAATCGCAGTAACCTACCAGCTCCGGGATACAGGGACCTGGGGCTACACGCTTCCTGTTGCGCAAGTGCTGCCATCTTGTGAAGAAACTTTTGACTCTATAATGGCCATTATCAGAGAAGCTAAACTTATCAACGTATTGTAAATTGATTAGAAATAAAATTTTATGTATTCTAACTTGATTTTATTTTAATTTATTGAAATAATATTTGTAGGCAACAGGTCTGTAGATGTATAATAAAATGATTTAAAAATCAGTAAAATTATTAGAAATTTAAAAATATCCTAATCTAAAAAGATATTATCTCAAAAACCTATGAGAGTGTCGTGATTTTTTTGGTTTTTGCTGTTTGATACAAGATTCCGGTGTAAATAAACTCACTGTATATAAATCTATTTATTTATGTAGCACCTAATTCAAATCCCAATTTATTTTTATTATCGTGTATCTGATTCCAAGATTTGCTCATCCAATGACTTAGATCATTACAATGTAGTATCTATTAAGAGTAATTAAATATTTTCTGAATTGCCTTTTAAACTTATTTATATTGCCATAGCTTCTGTTTTTTCTACATACCTAACTGATATATATTTATTATCTATTTTAACCTTTTATGCGACATAATTTATGCATTATCAATTTATTACTTTGATACAACTTATTACACTTAGGACTGTAACTGATAATTTTCACATCTGAAGTTGTAAAATTTTAGTCGTCCTAATTCATTCATTGTCAGTTTTAAATTCGACGTAAATCATAATATAATATTTATAATAATGTTAAAATTAAAATATACATTTTTTATATTCACACTTTTTGTTGGCGTGAACAGTGAAAAGTTTCGTTTTGACAATTATACTTTATACAAGATTTTCCCTACAAATGAGCAACACACGAAGGTTCTTCAAGATATTCAAAATACAGACGCGAGATATGATTTCTGGACTGATCCTACTGCATATGCTAAATTTGTGAACGTTATGTCAAGTCCTAGAGATAAAATAGAATTGGAAACCATTTTACATAATAATAATATAGACTATACCATAACTATACCTAACATTCAAGAGTGAGTATATTATTTATTACTAGATTATTTATCTCAAATCTGCAGGATTTCATTAAAATTTGGTTTCTGTTCAATTTAAAATCTCTGAAATTTGAACTGAACTGATCTGCCTGGCTAGGTATAAATTAATTTAGTAAGCATACTTGGATCATTTTTGATTACAATATTGCAGTTTTTAATTAAAGAGATATTAATAAGTATTTAATTTCCTTTAAATTATTTTTATTGGCTTCCTTTGCCAGTGGTTATAATTACGAGTAAATACATATTAGTAGTTTTATGGTAAATTACCACGTATATGAAACTGATTAGTTACTTGTAATTTTGTCTAAAGGTCTATAAACAAAGAGAATGTACAAAAGTATACTAGAAGTGACATTAGAAACATGCGATGGGACGTATACTATAATCTCGATGATATATACGCTTGGCTAGATGATGTAGCTGCTGCATACTCAAATGTTGCCAGCATAGTAATTGGTGGGCATTCTTATGAAGGTCGTCATATTAAAGGACTTAAAATATCCCATGGACATGGTAGACGAGTAATATTTATCGAAAGTGGAATACATGCTAGAGAATGGATTACTCCTACCAGTGCTTGTTATATGATACAAGAATTGTTAAATAGCAATGATAAAGAAGCAAAAGCAGCAGCTTTTGAATACGATTGGTATATTTTCCCTGTTACTAATCCAGATGGATATGTTTGGAGTCATGAAAACGTAAGTAAAATAAAAGCACAAATAAAAGAGAAAATAGTAAACATTTTAATTAAAGCCATCTTCCAATTTAAAATTTAATTTTATAAGGTATAGTAAGTTCCGTAAAAATAATAAAATAGGTATTTATAGCAATTTGAGCAAAGTTTCAACAAGATTGAAATCAATATTGCAATCATCAATAAAAATCTGATTAATCACAAAACATATCGTCGACATTTGTCGATAATCTATTGTTACATTTTGACTAAACACTGATTCGTCTTATTATTTTCAGTTTAGAATGTGGCGTAAAAACAGAAGACCCATTGGCTCTCACTTTGGAGTAGATCTAAATAGGAATTGGAACAATAATTGGATGGGTATGTATGCTACACAAGATCAGTATATAAATATTTGTGACTTATGAAAGCATACCTATATATATTTTGTAGCTGTCGTTTCGAAAAGCCAGCATTATAATAGAACCTTACTTATGATTTTCATCTAAATTCACTATGCAGTTTTCAAGGTTACAGCACTCTCTCTGCAGCTTGCCATCGATATATTTCTTGTCTTAGTACTCTGTACTTAACAAATCGTGTACTATTTCCTTTTCTTTATTAGTAATAGGAGCCAGTGCAGACCCTGCACTTGACAACTATGCCGGCACTGGTCCGTTTTCTGAACCAGAATCAAGATCTCTATCAGCTTACATCAGATCTCTGGGAGAAAAAATTGATTTGTACCTGTCTATGCATTCATTTGGCCAATTGTTATTGATACCTTTTGGAAATACTACGGCGCCAGTGGCAAATTACTTTGACGCAGTAAGTTTGCATTCTTTGACTATAATCCTACTTCTGTTAAGACTTGTTACAGGACAAAAGTCTAGTGAAGTATTGATTATGGACTATTATCTAAAGGTAATAATTATTATCAGTTACTTGTTAAAACCAAAGCGAGAAGCGTTAAAGAAATTTTTACTAGCCAGATAGTAAATAAGAAATAGGATTTAATAAACCTATAGATATCAGTCACCTGCTAAAATAATCTCAACGAAACATTCAACCAAAACTTTTTACAAATATTCCCATTTATAATATGACTAGGACTTTATATGATTTTTTTGATAAGTTAAAAAAAATACTACTTAAATGAAGCTGTTAAGTTTCCTGTTCTCAAACTTGTTACTATTCTGTAACTGTAACTACATAATGTTAATTTAAACCAAATATTAGAACGAAGCTTCGTAAACAATGGCTTAAGAAAGCTTCCGTTATATATAGTATGTACAAATTTAAATTAACTGAGTATAAAGTAAGAAGCGAGTTATTTGAAACTCTCAGAACGCGTTACTGTCAGCTGACAGTGACGTCACAAGAACTCTTCAATTTGCAACGTTTAAGAAGCTTTCATGGTTAAGTGTAAAGTTTTCTCCGCCTCGGAAGTATTACTGACATATTAATTAATGTGTGTAAGATAACATAGATAAAAGCTTTTAATTAAAATATTTAAGCCCGTACGAAATGTAGATCTGTTATTTTTACAAAAACCAAAAACTTGATCTTAGTTTATGATCATATCTTAGTTTAGAGATAGGGAATCTTGTAGAAACCCGAGTTAAAATATTTAGAAAATACCACTTTAATTATTTTTTCCGTAGCTAAATATAGGCCGGCGTGCGATGGGCGCACTTTCAGTGAGATACGGCACTCAGTATGAAACAGGAAACGTAGCAGAGGCAATTTGTAAGTACACAGATGCCAAAATTGTTGTCTTAATGAAATTAGTGATAATTGTAATATCGTTGAAGAAATAGAGAAAGGAGTAAAAGATGTCGAATTACGTTAAACATACATGCTCTTAAGTGTTATGCATAATAAAGATTGGTATTACATTTATTCCATAGAGCAGTTGGTCCTAACTCTGTCTGTGAAACAAAATGAAACAAACAGTGAGACATCTGTCAGTTGGCATTCAGGGACCGGAAAATTACATCTTAGTATCAAATTGAATGTTTGTGCACGTGTTATAGACGATAATGTAAAAACACACAGGTAATTCTGATGGTAAGATGTGAGTGTAAGTGTTGGTTAGAAAAAAGTATTGAACATAGTATATAGAAACAGTATAAAAGCATGAGAAATTAAAGTTTTATTGCATAAATAATGTTTCAGATTTCGCCACTGGAATAACTATTGATTGGGTGAAAGGACATCTCAACGTACCTCTGGTGTATTGTTATGAACTCCGTGATAATGGAACTCATGGATTTTTGATTCCCGAAAATCAGATCCTTCCAAGTAACCAGGAAGTATGGGATTCAGTTCTCGAACTAATTTATCAGGCCAAAAGATTCGGATATATGGCGAGCGGGTTATAATATTATGTCATAATTTTATTAGTGTTTTAAAATTTGCTTATCAAAACAAATAAAATTCTATGTGAAATGTCGTTGAATTGTTATTTAAAATTTCCTAATTGTAAAATATTATTGTGGAAGCCAGAATGTTACTTGTAAATTATTGATTCTTTTGTCTAAATTTACATAATGACCTGTGAAACACCATTATACTAACTCTATTTAGGGCCACAACAAATCGTCCAAAATTTCCATATGAAAACCTGAAAATGAATTCATGTAGCGTTACCAAAAATTTCGGCGACAAAATTTAAATTTACGACACATAAATTTACCTAATTACTTTATCTGCTATCAGATCTATCGACCTGATATACTTTAGTGTAAGCTTAGCTCGATCAATTGCTTTATATAAAGTAATTATCATTTCATATCGTCTAACCATAAGACGTCAAAATATTATAGTAACATTTAATGTCAGTGAAGTAAATATGAAATACATATTTTTTGTGGTACTTAGTTTTAGTTGTGCATGTAGTGCAAAATTTAGATTTGATAATTACACGCTTTACAAAATATTGCCAAAAAACGAAGCAGACATTGGGTTATTACAAAATACATATGAAAATGATATAAGATTTGATTTTTGGACATATCCTAATAAGTTTTCAGATTTTGTAAATGTTTTATCAAGTCCTGAATACAAAGATGATTTGGAACGTTTACTCAATAAAAATAAGATCAAATATGAAATTTCCATGTCAAATGTCCAAGAGTAAGTACCTATTTATTTTAATATATTATATTATTTGATAATAAGATACAAAATGTAAACAAATTATAAAAGTGACATCTTATAGGTACGTTCCATAAAAATAATTTTGTAGTAAAGTGGATTATTATGTTTGAAAAAGTATACTTACCCTACTAAATTTAATATAGAATTAGGTTATATTTATATTACTTATGTTATATGTGTGATATCGTTGAAAAAAGTTATCAAATTTTCATGCTACTTAAATACATCAATCCTATTTTCTTCTTTTTGTTGTTGTAATACAAGTCTGTGTAGTTTGAGTGGTCTAGTATTATTGTTCTTTGGACCTTAAGATTTGACTAACTGTACAGAAAAAATTGAATAATATTATTTCATATCTATACTATAGAATAACGATAAAGGGATATACTTACTCCAATAAATTATTCAGTCTTTAACCGGATTTTTTATCAATTAAGTAGCGCTATTGAATGTCAATTGAATTATTATTTACATAGATCAATATCAAACGATTTAATCTTCTCTTATCTATCACGCGTTCAGCTTGTTATTTCTTTACCGAAGTGTCTTACGTCATTTGGATTACTGGGTGCAGTACTGAATGTTTTGATGACCTTGTCTAAATTGATATTGCTTGTGCCTACAAAATGGACTCCTAGCTCCTGTCCTTTAAAATGCTTTTCTTTTGTTTTTGGATCATAGCTGCTTGTTATGTGTTGCTAAAGTCCTACATCACAAACATGGGTCTTTACAACCCAGGTAGCATTTCCTACTCCTACCATCAATCTTCAATGGACTCGATGGTGTATGCCAAGGGATAAGTGGGGCTCACTTATTAACTGAGTCATACAAACAATAGAACATCAAATTATAGACATTAAATTAACAGCGTTATTGATTTCAGAGCTATCGATAAAGAAGTAGTTACCAAATACAATAGAAACAGCAACACAAATATGCAATGGAATGTTTACTACAATTTACCAGACATTGAAATTTGGATGGCTGATATGGTAGCAGCGTATCCTGGAATTGCCAGTACAATAGTCGGTGGTCATACCTACGAAGGACGTAACATCACTGGAATCAAAATATCTCATGGGCCTGGAAGAAAAGCAATTTTCGTCGAAGGTGGCCTTCATGCACGAGAGTGGATAACTGTCACATGTGTTTGTTTCATCATTAATGAACTACTAACTAATAATAATGCTGAAACGAGTGCTGCTGCCCGTGATTACGACTGGTATATATTTCCTGTTACTAATCCAGATGGTTATATTCACTCGCATGAAGAGGTGAGTTTTATGAATTGAAGTTATATTAGTAAATCCTATGTGGTTTAATTTGGACCTCAATAACATTATACTGCATACGAGTTTTCAGGGTTCGAAGCATTGCATGATTTTATATTTATTAGAATAGTTACCATTTAGTTCTATAGTATGTAGGTATGAAGCAATAAATGATTAAATTTCTTTGTTTCAGTATCGAATGTGGAGAAAGAATCGTCGCCCTATTGGACAATTTTATGGTGTAGATTTGAATAGGAACTGGAATAGCAACTGGCTTGGTAATTATTTTCTAAACAAATCATAATTTAATAAGCTACAGGTTGAAAAGTCCTTCCGTGTACTTGTAGTTTATCTATAAAGTTTCTAATTTAATAAATTAAATTGTCTGTTCGATGTTTAGGGCTCTTATTATCCAGTTTACTTAATGCGAAAATCTACTCTGTAGTTATAAAAAAAAGTCTATACAAACGAAAATAAATTCTAAATTACTTTTTATTAATTTTTTTTTTTTCAACAGTATCAGGTGCCAGCACTAACCCAGCTTTAGACACCTATGCTGGACCTGGACCTTTCTCTGAGCCTGAGACAAGATCTCTCTCAGCGTACATGCGGACAATTTCTGACAGAATGGACATGTACTTGTCATTCCATTCTTTTTCACAACTATTACTAATACCCTTTGGGAATACCACTGCGCCTTTGGCGAACTATCATGATGCGGTAATGATATTGTCTAAGCCTGACTAAGAAGGACAGCTTTCGGCAAATACATGTTTGCATGCAGGCAATTTTACATTTTTAATTTCCTTTATCGTTTGCAGATAAATATTGGTAGACGTGCAATGGGAGCTCTGTCAGTGAGATTTGGCACTCAATATGTTACAGGAAACATAGCTGAAGCTATATGTAAGATATCATCATATGTTTACAAAAACAAAACTGGCTAAATATACTACTGAAAAAATCAAAATCAAAAAATGAACTTAATTTTTGAGACCCTTAATCCCGTCACTAGTTTAGTAGGGGCAATTCTCCATTAATACGCACTAGAGCAGCGTATAAAAGTATGGTCTGAGCATCCAGTGCTATCTATGTGCAAGAATAGCATGTCATCATACGGTCAGTCTATTGATGATAATAACACTTGTTCCAGATATGGCCACAGGAGGAACTGTCGATTGGGTAAAAGACCACTTGAAAACTCCTCTCGTGTACTGTTATGAACTGAGAGATAAAGGCCAATTTGGCTTCCTGCTTCCGGCTAACCAGATATTGCCAAATAACATGGAGACCATGGATTCCATCTTGGAGATGCTTCACCAGGCAAGAAGATTTGGATATCTTTTGGGGTCGTCTGGTTCCACAAGTTCTAACTAAGGATCGGGTGGGTCTTCCAGCTCTTTAAGAAGACCAGGAAGAAGGATGGATGAAGGATAGTGTAATTATTTAATCACGCTGGAGTTTTGGCATAATTTATAAGCAACTGTTTTCAATATGCAATCCTTAGCAGTTACAATTTGACGTAGCATAAACTCTTAGCAATATGCGATCCATAATAGTTTTGTATGTAATTGTGACATAAATGACAAAATGTGGATGATAAATGATCTTGGTGTTTGTAGCCATAACCTTGGTGTAGTTTCAATTCATCAATGTCATCGAAATGCAATAGTTATAAAAATCTATAGATTACTATAATCACAGAGCAAGGAATGTACAGTTCTTTCTTCCGTGGGTATAAAAATAATTTAATACATAATAAAGACTAGACGACCCTTATAACTTCATTTTCACCTTTGTATATATGAACGAGTGGTACCATACTATCTTCTGTTTCTTATTAGACAACGCATCAGTGATACTTTCAAGTCCATAAGGTTGAAATCTTAACATAAGTTACCATCGTTAAAAAAGTAAGTAAAGAAATCGCCTAATGCCTAATAATATATATTTTAATACACCAAAGTAAAAACCACGGTCACACATGATGGTAAATGGCGACGCAGTCTAAATGGTAACTTTGAAGCTAATTCACTCTTTTCCTAAAGGTTTGTGTGAATAAAAATTCCGAGTCAAATTTTGTGAACCATCTTTTAGGCGTCCTTTATTATTCACTATCAGATCGTACCAAAGCCACATTAAAGAAATGTCCATTTATACATGAAAGGAGTCTACGTGAGATTAAAACTAGGAGGTCCTATTGACTAGGGCTTGGAGAACACCATGTGAAGATTTAGCCTTGGGCCATTAGGCTATATGAAAGCGGTCAGACAAGCGCCCGGTTTATGCGAGATGAAGCGACTATGATATCTGTATATGGAAAGCTCAATATTTTAAGTCAGATTTGGCTGACTATTGAATCTTACTCCATTTATTAAGGCCCAAGATTGGGACTACACTATGTAACTCATTCATTCTCTTAAAAACTTAAACAAAACCAGAGCTTGAAAGAGACGCTTTTAGTAATAAATGTCATTACAATCAAAATATCTATGATATTTCGTCACCAGTTTCAGAGTTTTCATACTAAGTTTGAACTATTATCCCTCTAGAACGGATAAGATGCTAGTTGTGCCACTGGAAGTTGTTCAAAAGATGCGCTGTTACCTCTGAGAAGAGATGGTCATCTTATTAAATGTATTATTATGAAATAAATGTAACTTTCTTCATTGTCGCATGACAACGTCCATGGAATCTCGACTAGTGGCGGAGTTATCGCGATCTTTCTGTGAGCCACTCGCTTCAGGTTAGCGACTTATAGTTTATGTGTAATTTAAAAACGAATAGCGTGAATGTACGATCACAACCCACTGTCCAACTGCTGGTAACAGATGGGTTACTACCATCTTTTTAGGTATTTATGTCACCGGATAAGTAATAAAAACAACCGCAAGTTTATAAACTTCCTAGAAAATCTGGTTAGTTTTCGTTTATAAATTTACCATGAGACGTCGCAAATTGATGAGTTTGGAAAAATTAAGGCGTAAAATTATACAATTTATCTATTGTTTAGAATCCTACGAAAGTTCCTTTGCAGTTCTTGTTATTTACTGGTGATATATACAATAGTAACAATTCAAAGGGTATTTCAGTATATTAGGTACCTTATATTATTTTCTTTTTATTTTCACCTTGAGGGTACTTAAATACAATGTATTCTTAAGCCGGAGGTAAAGATTTATATTTACTAAGTGTCATGTAAATCAGTTAGGTAGTTCTCATGTGTTATCCATACAGACAAACAATTAATAAAAAAAAAAATTATGGTCTCTACATCGATAATAAAGCCTAACGATTTTGACCACGATATAGATTACTACGAGGTTTAGATAGAAGTAGTTAAGAATTTTCCATTTTTGACATCATGAAGTATAGTGGAAAATATGCCGCAGAACGAATCCTTTTGTAAAACCCAAACAAAAATCCAACACAGTTATGAAAAATATCGAATATATTATAATAAAGTTATTTGAAATTTTCACGCAAACACTAAAATAATGGATTTGGCGAAAATTAATTAATTTCAACACTGCATATAAGTTCACCTGTGTTTCGAGAAATTCTCATATAACATTTGAATTAATGGAAAAGTAACTGTATTACGAACGTATAAAGACGCTTATTGCTTGTTCCTTGGACTAGACAGGGTACTATTGTTCATAATTTATTATTTAACAGTATTATGAATACGTTTGCGTTTTTATTAGATTTTTTATTAGTCTCAAAGACGTTCGGTTTCACAATCAATGGGTAAGTTTGACCTTGGGGTATGGTTTGATTGTGGTTTTATTTGAATTCTGATTGCCATAAAATACAAGAGCATAATAGTCTCATAGTTTAACGGCTAATGAATTATGCCAGTCGTTTATAAACGAAACGAAATGAAATCGATTTATAAACATGAAACTTATTTTAATGGCATTATTAAAATGAAATGACGTTAGACATTAAAATTGTAATCAGATTCGTACGTAAAAGTTGTCATCAAAATATTTTATTACTTAAATGCCTACGTACACAGACAATCTATTTCCAAATTATAGTAGGTTTATATTACGTCTTTATAACAGCTATTAAAAAAATCATAACAAAGGAGTCCCGCCCTCATAAAAAACAAGCTATACCCCATGCAAAAACACGGGGTAAAAATACGCAACTCATGGTAGAAAACAAAGATGTTTGGCCGATAATTATTATTAATGGCATCATCATAGAGTGCAAGGATAACAGAAGGTTTTTCGCAGTAATCTATTATATGCCTACTATTTAAAATACACGCCTGTTTTCTCATAACTGATGAAAGTTTCTAGGGAGTAGGGGATTCAATTTCCCTATCTCCCCCTTTCCCTAGTGTGGGAAACATTAATCTATACATATAATAAA
Organism: Lerema accius; assembly: GCA_001278395.1. Lineage (NCBI taxonomy): Eukaryota > Metazoa > Arthropoda > Insecta > Lepidoptera > Hesperiidae > Lerema > Lerema accius. The sequence goes on from LGAG01000075.1 coordinate 331,054, forward strand.
TTTTTTATTTGGGGGGGCTCTGTTTGTCTGTGTGTTTGAAAGAGCATCACGTAAAAACAGCTGATGTGACAGAACAAGAACAATGGATAAAATACATAAATAATTCTTAATTCGGGGCGTTATCTAGACTTTATTTTGTTTAAATCAGTCCACTCTATCAATAAAGTTTGTATGGGACTTCTCTACCTGACGTGACTGACTGCTAACGTGGTCAGCCATGTTGACATACCGACTTAAAATTTTATTATAATTATGTATAGATTTATATTTATTTTTATTTACTTTAGCGCGATCAGCAGCAAAGCGGAAGGATCTACTGTCCTAAATCTATAATCTGTCGGCAACCGTTTACTGTTACTATACAAATAATGCACGAACTGTCTGTCTGTGTATTGATTTATTTTGCTCCACGGATTAACATGATGGTGATTTGTGCGGCTATGAATTTTACATCGTCATTGTTCGATTTCGTTTAGTTTGTACAAATTACCTTGTATTTCTCCGTACCTATCGACTAATACTTAATTATAAATCGTGTTTGCGTGTTCTGATTCAACTGTTGTTTATTATTTAGTTTTTTATGATAGTAAAGTTATTTCATAGTATTTTATGGCGATATTTTGAATAAGTTACATAGTTTATCCGCAATTTTTACTGATCGATGAAGTTATACAACTAAGGATGGGGTCGAAAAATAGATGGAAAAATTAAGCACGAAGACTTTTGGGTGGAATAAAAATCAGAGTCCTCCACGCTGGCCTAGTACGGATTGGAAGACTTCACAATCCTTTGAGAACTTTATGCAGAGCTCTCAGGTGTGCAGGTTTCCTCACAATGTTTTCCTTCACTGTAGCAAGTGATAATTAGTATCTAATACGCACATAACTTTTTAAAAATTACCGAGACGTTCCGAGTTTGACTTTAGGAACTGTCGTTTGGGAGACAAACGTTTAAACCACTAAGCTAAGCTATCACGCATTTCTCTCCAAGCATAACCAAATCTATCACTCCTCTAGTAACTTAATAGTAAAAGCAAGGTGTAAAATAAAAATACCATTAACGCAAAGCCTGTATCTCGGAGTCGATCAATTACATTCAGAACGAGAGCGGTTCTTATCAATAATGGATCAATCACTATGACACGGTTCGTTCGGTCCTTCGATGGATGTTACAGGAGTTGAAAAGTTTATTTAAATTGCTACAACTTTCTAAAGTAAAACATTAATACGATAACACAAAGAAAGAAGAAAAGTTACACACACTTGCACACACACACATAAAACACACACACAGACACTAACACCGAGAAAATAAACTTAACCTCATTCAAAATTCTGCCTCATTTGCAATCGAACCCACGACTCTTTGAACAGCAGTCTAGTACAAATAACTATTGAGCTATATTACTCCCATGGAGTCGAATCCAATGACATCTCATATCTTGAAATACGTCAAGTCTTTTGAGCCGTAGAGCATGCCAAAGAAAATATACATACGCTCAAAAAAAAACCTTTTTTTAGCGCAGTTCGAAAAACTCTATTGGAAATAATGTAGTTTGTAATCGGTCCCAAAGTTTGATTAATACAAGGTAACTCTAAATAGGTTGTAGGGTAAACGCATTAGTTAACGACACCTCTAATTGAAGTTGTTTAAGCGACCAGAACGAAAACAAGTACAAACAATTGAACGTAATTCCGTTCCCATACTTAGTTAAACTTTCACTTGTTAGTTTTTCTATTGACATTTAGTAATGTAAGAATTCCGTGATAAGTTATTTTAAACAATTGAGGGCAATTTTGAAACTGAATTTTGCTTTAATTTAAATGTTTGTTGTTGCTACCACCGAAAAAAATGCATTTTATTTTACAATATCGTATCCCCATTGTAGGATTTCACGTTTTATGAGGGGCATCAAAACATATCACTTACACTCATAATTATCTCAAAAACAACGTATCTATCTGTTACAAAAACCTTTACCTCGGTCGGGAATCGAACCCAGAATCTTTACAACCAAGCATTAAAGGGCAGAAAAGAATAAATAGAAAACTCAGCAATTAGTACTTAAATTATAAAGTCAAACCCCAGTAGCTCCATGACTGTAATTTAACCCTAAATGACCGCTAATTCGATATTCCCAAAAACTCCCATACTCCTTTCTGATTTCGATCACTAATGTAACGTCGTTAACTTGCCGTAAGTAAATTATAATGACCGTAGTCGCCAAGCCGCGCGGCTTACCTTTGCGTCACGCGTTATGCGTCATGAAAGAAAAAATCATACTAAGGGCATGTTCACATAGGGCGTTGTGTCTACGTATCGCAAGGATTTTGATTAAAGTTTATCGTGTCAATTTCCATAATTAATATGGTTTTGTAAGCGTCTGGGGACATTAAAGTATTTAGTATACTTAAAGATAATGAGGGGGGGGAGTAAAAGTAGGTAAGAGCTTGCTTATTTTGGAAAGGGTCGTTAATAATTACTAAAACACTACTTACTTGTAAGTACCTTCAACTGTAAATTATAACCTCGGGTTTGATTAAGCTACACCACGATGATACATTTAGCGACAATAGTCTATCATCTAATAACTCGTCAGCTCAGTAAATGCTGTCGTAGAAAATATAACTAATACACAAACATCTAATAACTCGTCAACTCAGTAAAGAACTGCTGTCGTAGAAAATATAACTAATACACAAACTAGACGATTCAATCACAAAAGATGCGTGACCCGTGGACAGAGCCGCTACGCTCGGGCCTCCCTCCAATAATAACCTGCCCAATTATATTCACATTCACGTAATATTTGAATAGAGTAGTCATTACATCGAGACGTCACAATAGTTCAACCACCAGAAGTGGAGCGGGGACAGATGAACGTAATTTGGATATGGCGTTTTAATATTTAAATTTTCTTTTTTTTTCGAATTTTTTTATTCTGGCTAAAAAAGAATACTAAAGCGGCCTTAAATACTACACAGGAGCTTTTGAATCGCAGTCGGCATTGTACAATAATTCACCAAATTCAGGTCAATTAATCGCAGTTTTTTTAACTTTTTTAGGCTAACGATTGACTTCTTATCTGATAGTATAAAGTGCATAAAAAGATTCCCACGGAAGGGGGCTCACTCTCATAGCCCCACAGTAGGATTCTCTGTGTTGTGGGTGCCATGGACAACACAGAAACACACAAACATACACCCATACCGACAAAAGAAATCTAAATTCATCATTTAAATTTCAGCCCGGCTGGGAAACGAACCCAGCGAATCGAACAATGGCGATAGAGAGTCGTAACCATTGCGGCATACGGTCGTCAAACCAACGAGTAAAACCATTGGATGGTTATAATTATGTCATATCCAGAGCACCTCAAAGTTTCTTACTCCGTTCAAAGTGAGCGGCGGTTCCCGAACAATAGATTTTATTCGAGAGAACTCTTCTGTATATTTGTGTTGCTGACGTCCGCTCCGTTTTTCATTTTAATGCTGACCTTACTTTGGAAATATGTAAGTAGCCGTGAAATGACGTAGTATATAAAAATTTACGTCCTTTTACGGATAGAAAATAATTTGGCAATTAATATGTCCAAAGTCGTGCGTAGGTAACTGTTTTAACTTTTAACAGGTTTTTTTTTTACTTAACTTAAGGTAAAGATAGTGGAATTAATAGGATCAATGACTTACCGTGCCCGTGTCGAATCACGGAAGCGCTGAAGAATTCTTCTAAGCCAAAGAATAAAGAAAAGAATGGTGAAGCTAAAGTGACTCAACATAAAAAGGGTCTATTACACTGCATGAGTCTTTCCTCATAACTGAGGAAACCTAGATTACGCTGCTCTATTGCGAATTGGTAGAGAATTATTTACCAAGTCTAGTGTCGGAATTTTTTATATCCGAAGGCTTCTGACATGGCCCAGCATCTGTTATCTGACCATACATTCAATGGATTTAATTGTCCTTCTTTGCCATGGAAGTAGACACGAAGTGGCAACTAGTGGTAACTCATACAATTTCCCACCACACAGTTGCTTAAATTCGTTGATCACTTTAAACGACATCAACCACTGAACTATGAGCGCGTCATCATCTCACATTACAAGGTTACCTTCAAATCGGTCAACAATTAGGGGTAATAGGAGTATATTAATGGTTATCAAGTCTTAATTAGAAGGAATCCATTTGCTGATAATGCCTGTCAATTAAACTGTTATCAAATCTAGCTGGTTATTGTGTAATGGTTTAGGTATAGTTTGATTTTCTGTAGATATCGGTGTTATTAGTGTTATGAGAAGAACGTAGTACGTTGGGTCGAATACCTACTGCTGTTACGTCATTTTACTTAAAACGTCATACTACATGTGCTGAATCCAAATTCAAATTCTTAATTTAATCTTAAGAACACATTAACGGACGTCACAGTTTCAACAAGAGAAAGAAAAAAAAATTCGCCGTCATCGTCAACAACTATACTCTTAAAGTACCTGCAGTAACTACAAGGATTCTTATAGTTTTGTTCTTCTATCACCTTTTAAAGACATTCCTTCTTCCTCATTAGTTGGACACTCTTGTCAGAGTGGTCGTGGTTGCCTTAAGGAGATTCTACTTCTAGGTCTTAATATAACACACTGGAATAGTCCAATACTGTTCCCATATAATCAAGAAAGTAAGCATGCATCTCAAAAGTATAGGATATAGTATAGTAGAAACGTTAAAGTTCGTCTTTGAATCCAGTTAATAAATTAAGTTCGTTTTAACCGAGAAAAATTTTCCGAAATCGAATCTGATTCTGCTCGTACTGAATTTGGTCTTGCAATCAATCGTCTTTTCCGGTCACATAACATCTGACTCGGTTAATAAATAGGTAAGCTGATATCATATCTAGGTCATACTGGGTCACCATTCAATTAGGCAGTAGACCCAATATCTTGCCTGAGGTGGTTCCGTCATCTCCAAAGTCATCATGGCCAATTTCATACCTTATCGTCTTGAGTTACGGTTGGTTTTAGATTGGCACCAATTTTCTGTAGATGGCCTTTGATTTGGTAACTGCACCACGAATGAGTCCAATTACTTAGATGAAGCGATTGGGTTATGGTGTGTAAGTTTAGATTTTTTTAAAGTTCTATTACTTTAACGGGAGAAAAATATTCATCGTGTAAATCAACGGCTTGTTACGAGAACAACCTTAGTTTTAAAAGCACCTATTTTTAATTAGGTACATTAATAATTCACAATCTCTGAATATTTAAACCTTTTGATATAGAGAATGTCTTTATGACAGAGACGGAATTAAGTTCGCTGAGAAACAATACTAAATTGTCGCTTCGATAATAATGTATGATTTGTTACAGATAAATACAAGAAAATGGCCAAGATGTATTTTAAAATTAAATGATACGTATATTGCTCAACCTAACCCAACATACAATCCCACAACAATAGAATCCTGAAGCAACGCCACCTCTTAATAAAAGAATCGAATCTATCTATCATTGGAAAAGTAAAAAATACTGAAATCAGCACAGTCGCGCCTTGCGAGTTAGGCGATAGACGTGCCCCGCATGTGCTTTCTGTGGGATAATGCGTTTCGAGTTACAAGACGTAGCGATTTGAATATCATAACCATGATTCTAGAATGTTCTAACGGTAATTACATACTTCTTTCTCCAGTCCTCTTCGCATTTCTATTTGGTGTCGAAAATGGCATGACGATTATAAATCGATTATATTAGGTAGTTTAATGACTTGCATTAAGTAGTTCTACAATTGCAAGCATAGTCGAAAAGAGGTTGGATGACCTTTAGTTGCGAAAATTCTTTGCCATTTCCATGTTTAGGCATGTTAAGCCTTTAATGTCGTTTAATGATCTTTCAAGCATTTTTAAGCATTTAGAGGGCATTTTCAAAGGGAGGTCTATGGCCTTCTGACACCTAGTCACTAACCATAGGAACCATAGGGTTAGTGACTTGGTATACACCATTTTGCAATCTTGCTTCTAGCCTTTGTAAGTTGTGAGCCACTCTTCATTGCAAACTGTTCATCTTATTCTTTATTTTAGATTCTTTAGATAATAAAATGTCCTTAAACAAGGACTAAATACAAAAATAATATAAGCCCGATATAGTTCGTCGCTCGTCACTTAAAACCTTTGATTGGCTAGAACGTAAAGCAACCTGTTCCATATCAGATTTCGATAATTAAATAAGAAATTTGTTATTGCTCATGAAGCTGATTCTGTATCTTTTGATCTAATGAGACTTTCATATTTATCATAGTAGGTATCTCAACGTTATTTTATAGACATTTTGCCGAATTACCGTTTACTCAATCAATCTTGTATCATACTTAGACTTGTTACGTGCTTACTAGACAATGGAAAAAGTGTTTCGCGCTAAATTACATGCATTCTTAATATCTTGTTTGATTTATTGTCAAGGCATTCAAATGAAGAATACACACAAAAGACACAAGATAGTAAGTAAGGTAGGTAAGTCATCCTCCAAGACGTCCAACTACAAGTAACACCAAAGGCATCTAGACAAATAATTGGAGTGACTGTTTGTAACAATATTATAGTAATCGCTTTTTACTATGTATATTATGTACGTATACACGGTACAACATATACAAAAATATTTTTTTTACAATTTTCGTCTGTCTTTCTGTCTGTCTGTCTGTTTGTTCCGGCAAATCTCTGGAACGGCTGTGGGTGATTTTGGTGGGATTTTCACTGGCAGATAGCTGATGTAAATTAGGCTATTTTTTTTACTTTCGGTTGGCATAACTTTCCCGAAGCAAACGGGTCCACTAGTCACGAATATAATATGTCGGGTAATAAAAGGCAAGGAAATAACGTATAACTAAAAAACCCCTACGTTAAGGAAGCTGCATCGCCAAAGCCTATTTCCGGCACGGGCGCGCCACCTGGGGGCTTTATCGTGTATCATTCATATGCTAATACAGCTCGAACATTTGCTATAGAGTCCACATCGGTTCGAACGCGCTGCCCGTTCGGCCGGAAGTGTTTTTCGAGGCTCAATGGTCTTTTCGCGTTAGATTTATGAAGGCTTTTTTGTGGGTGTGTTTAGTTCCGAATACATTAGGTGTGTGCGATGATTTAAGGAGTGGTAGGTCTGTTAAGGTGTAAAAAATGCGTCTTAGTAAAGTCTAAGTTAGAATCATCATCTCGACCCATAACTGTCCAAATGTTGGGCTCGGGTCTCCTATCACAGTGTGAGGGTATAGACCATAGTCCACCGAGTCGTCTTGGCCAAGTGCGGTTTGGTAGACTTCACACACCTTTAAGAACTTTATGGAGAACTCTCAGGTGTGCAGGTTTCCTTACAATGTTTTCCTTCACCGTAGCAAGTGATAATTAGTATCTAATACGCACATAGCTTTTTTTAAATTAGATTATACTGCATTGATGTTACCATTAGCAGCTGCTTCGGTAATTATTACCTATCTCGTTAAATCTAAAATAGGAAACCTCGTTAAAAATTACGCACAAAATTCCTGGCTACATCAGCTTATTGCCTTTTCTAACGTGCTAATTACCGCGCTAAGACGCAGATAAAGCCGTAACATAAGAAAGATAGAAAATTCGAATCGATTTTAGATTTCCTAGTCCAATAATCCTTGAAAATAAAACGTTATACGACTAAGAAGCTTCAAGAACTATATATTGGAATCGAAAAGCTCTCTGGAGTCGACTTCTAAGCTATTTTAAAAGATTACGATACCTACCTACGTGGATTATGGACTTTATTATGTAGCTTATAGAGTTTATTATGTTTTGTTTTAAAGCAATTCAATTACATTTTTAAGGGTACAATCGATGATAATAATAATAATGATGATGATGATGAAGAACCACAAAATGGTAAGTAGATCCTTATGTAGGTAGGTATCAACATGAAGCTCTCATTCTTGACGGCTTACGTTGATCCAAACTGAACGACGAATTTAAGCAACTAGCTATTCAAATGTGGTAATAATGATAAGTAAGAAGAAAATGAAGTAAGTATTGACCCTTGTTTTTTTAAATGACTGGTTTAGAAGTATTTTCTTTAAAATATAAAAGATAAAAATAGTACCCCTTTTAGTACTTAGGTAATAAATGAATGGCTACTCAAACTCTCTTTGAATAAAATTTATCTCAAAAACACTAATCTGTTAAAAATAAACCTATATGAGATATGAGCCCTCCCAATTGTTTATACATTAAATTATTTGTTTACTTAAAGTGCTGCATTTTAAAGCAGAAAGTAGTAAACACATTAGCGGGACTATTTGAGTTTCACCTCGACTTAAGTGACGTGAAATGTAGAGTAGCTTTAAGCTAGAGAGATCGTCATTACGGCGCATTGACTTTAATAGACGAGAAAGAAATAAAAATAACAGAACTTTAATAAACTGTAGTAAACTTGTTATGAATCAGGAATAGACACTTCTATTATGATTGATTTTTTTCTTTAAATTTATTTTAGCATCTACATTTTCTTGTGCTAAATCCATAAAGAGTTGACAAATAACTAAAATTAAAAAAACCTATATTATAATGTTTATCTAACTATTTTTCTAATTATCGAATCCAACTCATCTCATAATAAGATAAATGTAAATAAAAATTTAACACATTCATATTTTTGTATTTTCCTCAGGCAGTTCTCATTGTACACATTGAGATAAAACTAGTCAATAATATAAACCATATCCTAAATCAAATACAAAACCATATTTTAATTCAACTCGGTAAAGGGATTTATCAAAATCTTAAAACGTTTATTTTTACTATGACTATCTATACGATAGGTACTCTGTATTTAAAATGAACATAGTTTATAAGCGAATGAATATAGATTATACGTTCTTAACTGTTTGATCTACTATTAAGGAGTATTTCTATGGTATGAGAATAGCAAACGAGCTAGCAATGCTACCATAATAATATGTCATGTAATAAAAGGATTGAGTATAAACCGTTAAGATTATTTTACACATTATGCATTATAAATTAACTAAACAAAAACTTGGATCGGATTTAAAACCGTTTAAAAGCCCGCATGAAATTTTAAGCACAAACTTTTCTTTGAAAATGAACCCTTTAAGGATTAAATTTCATTAACTTTTTTATTTTGGGATAACATTTCACCAATCATTAATACTTCATTATCGATATTATTAATAGCAACCTCTTTCTTATAGCGGCTATTTAAGTACTAATAAACTATTAATATGAATAAGTAAAGGATTCAACATTTGAATCGTTTTAGAGAATAATATAGGCACGATTTGATTTGATATAGTTAAAGTTTACATGGGGAAGAAGTGCAACAAGTAAAATTTTATTAAAATACGAATAAAATTATTTTTGAACATAAAACTATGTCATATTCCTGGATGCAAACTATCTGTGTGCCAAGTTTCAGCTTAATCCTTTCAACGGTTAGAGCGTGAAGGACGTACAAACATCCACACAAACTTTCACATTTATAATATTAGTAGGATTATTGTTATTATTATTATTGTTCCTCCGATCGATTTTTACGCAAATTTCATAGTAAAATTTAAAGTTCACAGCAGAACCCTTCTTCAAATTCTTCAAATCCAGTGTTGGGCGCGAAATTTATGGTAATTTTTTTAAGTTCACACCAGAAAGCTTTTTCAAAAGCACTGTTGGAAGCTTCATGACGACAGACATACGCATTATGCGTGGCGACATTTCGTAACAAGGACACAACTAAACCAGAACCAATTGTATGTACATGCATAAAGGAGACGTAGGGCTGTGTCACATTGCTAAAAATTCCTTGATTTTTCGCACAAAATGTTCTAATCAAGTCAGATCCTCTGTGATTCTAGATGGATTTGCTGTTCTTACAAACAGTACCTGGTTTAATTTCAGGTCAATTTCAGACTAGTGTATGAGATAATGTGTATAATATACTTCATGTTATTTATGTGTCTCTATGTCTTTATATGCCTGCGTGTATTTAATGATTAATATTATGTGTATGCCTACAAGTATCGACTGATTAGTGAGTTCTCTTCGTATTCGGCTACCTAGTAATGTATTCCTTAAGTGAAACAAATTACAGACTAAAGATACAAAAAACTAATCAAAAATGTACTTACAAAATATATACAAAATTTAAACATAAAATATTACTTAGAAATTAAAATTAAATGTTTGCAAAAAATATTACATATTAAAATTTCTTCCAGCGCGTCTAATCGAGGCAGTGTTCTCAGAATACTGAATAGTGAGACTATATTCCTTAAGTTTTGCCTAGAAGCTATTAGTTAAGTTACATAACAGAGCATAATCTTATCTATTCTTAGAAACCAGTTTTCGAAACCAGAATTATTATCACCGATAAATCATAAAGCATCGCAAGTGTAGTTCGAGTGTTACCATTATAAATAGTAATTGCTACCTGACCGAGAGCACCATTAAGCAAGGCCGGTTGCCAAGCTATTTCTTGAGCAAAATTTCAGCCTCGAACCATTTGTCAAGTTTCTTTTTATTAATCCCGTCCTTGATTGCAATCATGACTAATGAATTGTCAATAACTGGCCTGTAAAAGAAAATACGTTGCGAGGTATTTAAGACTATTATCGTGGCGACTCGATCCATAGAGATGTCACTGGCATGGACGGTGGTACTGATGTCATTAATTAAGTAAGCCCATAAGCTGAACAGGATAAAGTCGAAATTGCCAAGCCGGATGATAAGGCTCAATATATCGATTCAGAGGCAACGCAACAAAGTGGAACTATCGATCATGAGGCATTTAAATGCAAAGGAGAATTTTAAAACAATAGTTGGAATTTTTTTAACGTGATTAATTTTTGAGAAATATAGGACGGTAGATAAGCGAAAGCGTACTTTTAAATTGAATAGCGAAATCGAATTGTCTGTTGAATAGTTAATTGCAAATGAAGGTTTATTACTTGCAATACTTCGATCGAAATTTTCTATTCTCATTATTTTGGCAATTATTGTACTGGTATTATTGAAAATAACAGGTGGTGGAGTGTGTATTTACTTTGATTTTTTTGGTGATAGATATTAGCAAAAGCTTTGCTCAGTGTTGGGGAGAAAAATGCAAATACTTCATCCACGTCAGTATTTTTCATATTAGGTACTTAAGCTTCATTATCAATTTCAGATTATTGGCTCATTAATTCATAATTAACTGCAAAAACTAATACATTATCCAATACAATTACTATCGCGTCTTCAGTTCATTCATTGATTTCACGTCACAGATTCTGTGTGATTAATGGCACTATGTCGTGAACTCAAAAAGCATCCATTTCAGTAATTACAAGATCAAAGACAAGAGTGATGGTGTAGCTACGTATCACTCTTGGAAGTTTATTTATTGTAACTGGATCATCATTAGTACACCCATTAAATCGAGCTACATTAGATAGGTGACGTAAATATCAGTAATTTATTCATTAACTGCTAATCTTAGAAAGAAAACTGTCGTACAATACAATCTCTTATTAGGTTAAATTAAAATTTCAAGTATTTAATTGTAAAGATCTTGTACTGGATCAACTCTGTTATTATTTCCTGAGATCGTTAGTATATAATTTAAGGTTCGTTTTATTGTAGTTAAACTTTTGTATATATTATTGAGTGAAAAAGATGTACAATTATACTTGCAATACTAAATAAAAAGATCTGGAAACTCCTTTAGAAGAAGATAAGAAATTCAGGGCTGTTTTTTCTAGTCTATTAATCTGAGAAATAAACTATACCTGGCATAACCTTGAATTATTAGAGAATCTTAATTATCTAAAGTACGTACCCTACTGTAGTATATTCTACTATACACAGTACTTTTGCTGATGTTTGCCAATAAAATGGCATTGATACACAGCCCTAAAGATAACGCGTAATTTTAAATTCCAACGATCCATTGTTGTCGGTATCCGCCCCTACATCTACTTCATTGCTTCTGTTTTAAGCATTAACTAGACTTGTAGCCTTATTTTTATAATCGTGTCTCACACAATCTTTCATTGAATTCTAATTTATATTTTGTTGGTACAAGTTTTAAACTATAATTTGGTTTGAATCAGCTTCAGAATTGTTTTGTAACTTCGCTAGAAGTTTCGTCAACTTTGTCACTATTTAAACTATTAGTAATTAATAGAAAACAAAAAAAACCGACCGCTTAAAATGGGGGAGGGTTGTCTATTAAGAAAAATAATAAAATATGCCATTCCTACAATGGAGAGGCATCCCTTCTCATGTGTTGGAATCCGTTAAACTGTTTGGGCTTTACAGCTTGCCAAAGACTCCAAAGAGATGACAATACATACATACATAAATACATACCTACGCTCGAAAAAATTACCCTCCTACCACAATAAGTAATAGAGCTATTTTTACATAGTCCGTTACTTTTAAAATTACCGACGTGCGACCAAAAGATGGCGCTGTTTCAAAAAATTTCCTACAGACCTCCACGCAAAGACTCTTTCTGAACGGATTTAATAAAAGCATCAGATAAGCGTCAGAACTGGTCTCTGCGACACGAGCAATGATGGCATCGGAACAATGGCGGTGGCTATCGATGGCAGTTGTCAAAAAATAAAACCGCGCCGCGACCGGCGATAAGGGCGAAGCTTTTTGGCTTATTTGCGAGAACCGCCGGCGAAATTGGAATAGGCTGTTTCTGATTTTGGAATACGTTGCGGCATGTAGATTTCGCATGGATTGTTTTGGCACGAGATGCCAAATTCCGGGAAATTAGACTTGTGCTGTAGTTAAACTTTATAATCATTTTAAAGGGTAAATAAAATTGTACAAAGCGATTTGTTATAGGTATGCGCGTTTGAGGTGAAAACACGAAGACAACCCAATTGACCTGTTTTTAATACACTTTTAGTAGCTTAGTTTGTATTTAAAGGTATGTATCATTCTCTGTAACGGAAAGTTTAGACATGATTTTGATCGACATTTAAATGTCGCACCCAAAGACCCAGAAAAAAGGTCTTTGGTCGGATCTATTTGAAACTTTCCATACTTACTCGTATTCAAATCAAATCAAATCAAAACATCAAATATTGTCAACATTCTCTCCCCTTCGTAATATTGTTTACAAATAATTAAGTATAGATATCTATTAAGGGCACCGAACAGGAAACAAAGCTGTACTTATGAGTGCATGTGGGCGAATCCGTGGGCAAAAGCTAGTCTGAAATAATACCGTGATTTGTTAAGTGCAGTAATGATCGCGTATGGAAGTTTATGCGTATTGTATAAGGCTACCATGAATGCTTTAATGAAATAGGATATTCCACAAGTATAAAGAAAGGAATTAGTAAGTAAAAGAACGGTTTTGACACATTAGTTTTTTTATTCTTAACTGCCTTTTTCATATTTATTAAATGGAAATTATGAATAATATAGTAGTAGG
>LGAG01000075.1:344737-371906 GCA_001278395.1 Lerema accius
TTAAGTTAACTGCTTATAGAGTTTAAGATTAGTAGAGATGAAATCAACATCAATATTTAGACAAAAGCCGCTATGAATTTATAATTATGTGAAGTTACGTATGATTACAATTTTATGTGTGTGTAATGTTTGCTTGCTAATGTTATAAAAATCATCTATTTCATTTCTTATTACCGTAAAAAGTGAATCAAAATTACTTCCAATTTAGAATTTTGTGCACTTGCAACTACATAGGGTCTTTTCACTAATTTCAACGTTACAATTTCCTGTCAAATACTCTAGCCTGGTCACACTATTCGTAGGCGCAAATGTTCTGGGATTGTGTTTATGGGGTATTAAAGTCCTTTTGTTTCCATTGCGTCGGATGTACGAGGTGTTGATTTGGCGTGGGCGGGGCGTAACTGATCAACTGTATCAGTGGCTGAATGTGGCGCTTTCTATGACGTGATATTAGGCACACTTAACGCTTGCCGTATCCGGGTTCTAGTCCTGATTGAGGCAGACGTTTGTATCACGTCATATCTTAGACGTCTCGTGTGTTGTTGGGCCTTATATTCGGAATGACTTATCTCGTTCTGTATTTTTCTTAACCGAAATTGTCTGTTTCCATATTTGCGAGGTGATCACGAAAAAATGTCGTTCATGATTTTAGCATGATGTGATCTATGTGTGAAAAGAGAACCCTAAATTTTTCCAGATAAAATGTCTACTCTGAGATACAGCCTCGTTACTACAGCATGGTAAATTTCTAACTATTTATAGGCTACAGGGACACCAAATTACTATAGCGATTGGACGAGTAATTACGGTAGCAAACCTGGCTAATTAAATTGTCAAACGATGTAAGTGGATAGGTAACCAATAGTGACAAAATCATGAGGGCTTCAGTATTTTGAAAGGAACGCTAAGCCGTCTGTCACAGTTGTCATTAGTTGAAAGGTATAAAAAAAAATCCGACAGTTTGGTTGGCCACTAACCCCTCCGCCAATCCGCATTGAAGCAGCGTGGTGGAGTATTCTCTAGGCCTCCTCTGTTACGAGGAGAGTCCCGAGCTCAGTAGTGGCCCGTTAATGGGTTGAGACCAACCCTTTTACAATCCAATGGAGTATACTTTAGGCCGTCTCAGTTATGAAAGACCCGCGCAATGGACCATTAATGGGTTGAGGCTCGTGTACCAAAAACTCTGCAATACCGCATAGCTGTGTATTGTGTGTACATACATTTTTATTACCTCCAGGCCTTCTTATACAGCAAGCACCGCAAATTTGGCGAGCACATAGTGTTGAATACAAAAGTTACATTATAAATTTAAAACACGGCTCGTTAAAATATCAAGTTTAAAGCATCTTACAGACCGCGCAGGCATATGTGAAGTTGCTCTCATGTCGGATTTTTTTCTCAATGTAAATTGATACCTTCTCTTGAAAATAACTGATTAGGATTCGTTTGTTCTAGAAAGGACTTGCAAATTCTCATCGTTAAGTCAGTGTGCCGCATGTGGCTTCAAGTTAGAAGGGTTAATGTACGATTACATCTCCACTCTGTTTCAGTAGGTATTGGTGAAGGCCAAACTAAGTGATGGCCTGTCATCCGAAGCCTTCGACATGGTGTAACGACTGTCATTCGATGATGACAACTGAAATTAACGCCTTATTATTTCCTCCAAAGCACAGAAGTGCTTCAGAAATCGTGCCAATAGTGGACACTCATCCACTCGTCCACAATTGTTTGTCCTCGATCGCTTGGAATCGAGGCAAACCTCATGAGTTAAGAATTTTGAAATATTTGCATAGATACAGCCAAATTATCTCTAAATTCGGGATCATTGATCGATATAAGATTTCCGCCCGCATGCACGAATTGCTCTCAAAGAGATCCTTGCCCAAATTGGTGTAGGGCCATAGAATTACTTAAGCACCGATGAGGGGGGAAAGAGGGAGGCGGTAGACTTATTTTTAGATCAGAAAGAAGACGTAGACTTTACTTACTTCTGGTGAAAAAACGTAAGGGGATATATCTCAAAAATTACGATAAATATTATGAAAATGATATCAATAATATACAACCCCAATGTACCACTGTCCTAACACAATTATCATCGCCCTGAGTGATGAAATGACAACTACAGACGTGGGGATTTGTGTACAATGGAATAACTTTTCATTTAATTTCTGAACACCTCCGCTGTTAGGAGTCGGTAGCATGTTTGTACGTGGCCTTATACGGGACAATCGTGGCTGTATAATATTAAGTTGCAAGATTATTAAAGCCATACTGGAGCTGTGACTAGTAAACTATTTTAAAGGTCCTTTAATGTTGAAACTTGTGACAATTTGTTGGGAGTTCAATGACCGATAGTTGCAAAAACAAAATTATATAAACGCCTATTCCTATTCCTTCTCTATCATACTAAAACTATACTAAAAGTATACATTTAGTATCATTTGTGTCCCAGATAAAATATAGATACAACATACATACAAAAACATATAAACATACAGACCGGAAACAGGAACTTAAGTTCATCTTTAAAATATTGGCCTTTTTAGGAATCGAACCCAGGACCCTTCAAACGGCAGCCTGGCGTGATAACCACTGTGTCATACGAGTCAAAATCTTCGTGAAACGCCAACTAAAAATGACAACTTCTTAAAACACCAACTTCTTTTATGGTCGTTTAAAAATATCGATTCGTACTCGTAACTTACTGATAAATTAAGATGTGATAAACGAACGATTAATAATCGAGTTTGGCGATTTCGGTTTTCGGGTCAGCGACCTTGAAGATGAGGTTTTGTTTTATCGGATATACTGTATGATATCTGTGTTTCGGGACGGTTAGCATAACATGCAAATGTGCGTCGGGAGGCACAAACTTATAAATTACTTATCTAAAAAAAAATAAAAAAAATGTGTATAGTCCTTTTTTTAACTTGTCTTATTTTTAAAATAAAATGAAAAAAACATTGATTTTCGAAGCAGTTTTTGTGAATATTGAAGCATGTTATTAAAATGATACTGAAATAATGAAATCACTTAATATTATTAAAAGTGTGAATAGCGTGAAAATATTTGATTTTCGTTACAAGGTGTGAGTAAAACTGTGTGCTAAATATATTATCTTAGCTGGAATTTTCAACCATATCCTATTTTCTCAGGGATATTAGTAAAAATAAAACATAGTTAATATTTTATTTCATGTTAAATTAGTTTTCATCTTATTCCTCTTTACACTATTATATTCTATTTTACTATTTAAAATTCAAGTCGTCAGTTATTCTAAGCTTGACATGTATATTCATAAGTCGGTCAGAATCCTTTATTCCTTTGCTGACGGTACCAAACACGCGGTGGGTATAATATGAACCGGTTCGGGCCCACCAATGCGTTTTCAATGCGGACGCAGTAACACATGCTCCGAGTATAAAAAGGCGAAATTACAGTCTCCCACACTGTAATACCATTCTTAAACACTTGCTTAACTATTAAGAGTCTTATTACAATGTATTTGAGTTCAAAATGTAATGGGATTACATGGCAAAAGCAAGCATATTGCGTGTATTGTCAAATGTCTATAGTCGGATTTTGAGTTAGTGCAGTTTTACATTTAAGAATTTTAAATGTTGTGCCATAAGGTTAAATTTTACTTTTATTATCCCGAGTATACGGTAAAAGTTACTACTGTCTATGGACTACAGTCATCAAAAAATCAGAAAATAATGACATCAAATAAGGAAGAAAATCGATTACAAATCATTTTTAAAAACGCAATTGAAGGAAGCGCCTTTAACAAGTTAACAACATAACAGTTTTCAAATAAAAGTTAACAAAACTAATAAAAAATACTACTGATTACACCCTTTATAGAAAGACGCGTTCTAATCGGCGGAACTATTTTGGAAACAAATTTTTTGGTTTGGCTAACTAACTAACATCCTCTCATCTCAGACACATAGCATCACCCTTTATCTTCAATAAAAAAGCTCAAATCGTATTTTAAGCCGCGCATTCGCAAAAGAAACAAAATTAAAACGTTTTTACACGGGCATAATAAATAACATCTTCATCAGTGTAACAAAAATGATTTTTAGTTACGCCTCAAATCGGCGCCTTGCAGTGTAATCACGAATCAGAATTAATGCAGGGGAGAGAAGTTATAATTGCGTTTTGGATATTTTATTTGTACTTGGGCGTGTTTTATGAGGTGCCAGGTATTTCGTAGCTGTTAGTATTTTAAATTTTTGTAATAGTAATGTGCTTGTTGAAGACGATTTGAAGTACCCAAATGGTACTAAAGCGATAAGTTTAAATAAACCGGTATTTTTGTATTCGGTGTTTTTTGAGTTATCTTTTAAACGATAATTATGTGCTTGACATTTTCTCATAAAATATTCTTATACATTACTATCACCTATTTCCATATATTAATTTTTACTTCAATAATAATAAAGAAATAAATAAAAATACAATACGTATTTTTTTTTAATGAATTACATGAAAGCAAATCAGGGTTAAATAACGAGGAGTTCATAATCACATAAAAAATATATCGTATATTTTTGCAATAACTATCAAAAATTCTTACAGAGACAATCACAAATATAGCTGGGAAAATCACAGAGCAAAGAATGTATAGGGAAAATAATAAAAAATAAAAGCAATCCTTGTTTACGACACTATAAGTTATTTTCAGCGTAGTAACTAAATTAAATATTGCTAGGATACAGTATTTCTTTGTATGCTTATTAAAATTGTTATTAATCCAAGCTATTTTTGAAATTCCCGCGAATAAACGTTAAAAAATCTATATAAAAGAGCCTAGAAATGCAAGGCTTCTATAAAAATAATGTCAAGATACGATCCTTCATAATCCTTGTTTACCGACACGATGCCAAGTCAGGTATCGTATTACAATAATCTGGTCATCTGACGGGATGTAGCAAGATAGTCCCGTTCACTTCATCGTCACTGTATCGTTGCTAGGGATGGGACATATCGGATACGGAATTCGGATATTCACTATTAAACAACTTGTTTTTAAAATTCAAATGTGAAGAAACTGTGATCCTGAGGGGTATAAATATTACAATTTAAGGAACCTAATCTTAAACTTGACGTACATTTTTTTTTATATAAGTAGCACTAAAAGCATCACTGATTGATTGCTGGCAGAAAAATCAAAGAAAGAAAAAAACTTAATTCAATTTAAATTAAAATACTTATTAGTGCAACGAAATATTGTTATCGCTAGTAAGGGAAGTCTTTTGTATCATTGTAAAATTTTTCAATTTTTTATATTTGAATTTTTTTTATATTTAAATGTTTAGTGTCCGCGATGATAATTTTTTTTTAGTATATTTTTTAGAGCACCATAGTTTATTATAAAATAACCTTTCAACCTAAACCTAAACATAATTATGATCTCTTTTCGGTTTTCGATAATAAAATTCGGATACAAAATTCAGGTTCTTTCCAACACTACTCCATAATCCGAGCTATCGTTTCAGAATCTAAGTTATTATGAATTGCATGAAAATTAAGCACATTTTGTAATATTATTATATCATGGGATTAGCTGCAAGAGTGGCTTCTACTTTATGTATTTAATTTTGTAAAGGTCTTAGCAAAAGATTATTCTCAGATCTTTTTGAATATTCTACACAAATTTCGTATTTAACAGCCTTATCACTCGACTTGGTGTTGACAGGAAAATTTACTTTTATATACAGTATAAACTTTTATGAAAACAATTACATTAACACTTATGAGTACATTATAATTTGTGGCCAGATCAAAAATCGAGTTAACGCCATGAAAATTTCGATCAACCATAATTATACTAAATCTACAAAATACCTCTCACAAGCCGAATGAAAAGCTACAGTTTAACCCATCGATTTTCGACTACCATTCGATTGTTTAGTGAAATCCACACAAATAGTCCGCTAGCCAACATTATAATAGGCCCATCATTCATCCACACATCCTATCCAGCATCCCTATCACGTAATAACCACCGCATCGATAAATCGTCGCAACAATCGTCGGAAGCCGCGAGCGATAGCGAATAAATTTCGCGATTCGATTACCGTTATCGCTGCATCGGTATCGAATAGAATCGATAATGGAGTTCTAAAGCCTCCGTAGTTTATTTCGCATTCTCGCTTAACACTGATCTTAGTAATAAGATATTCCACTACAATGGTGTTGCTAGGTCCTTTGGCGAGTTATAATTCTAGATAGTCCAGTGCAGCCGTACTTAGAGTACCTACATCATGTTAGAAGATAAACAACTAACGCTACACAATTATAGCCCTACAATAATCCGTCATTCAATTCCATTTAGAGTGTTTAGTTTACAAAAAAATATATAAATATAAGCAGTGATAGCCTAGTGGCTTGAACGTGTCTCGAACGGGAGTTCCTGGGTTCAAACCCCATGGCACGCACCTCTAATTAAAAAAAGTAATAAGCGCATTAGATACTAATTAACACTTGCTACGGTGAAGGAAAACATCGAGAGGAAACCTGCACACCTGAGAGTTATCCATAAAGTTCTCAAAGGTGTGTGAAGTCTGCCAATCCGCAATAGGTCAGCGTGGTGAACCTATGTCCCTCATGCTGTGAGAGGAGACCCGAGCCCAGCAGTGGGACAGTAATGGGTTGACATGATGATGATTATGATGCTTACAAAAGATGCCTACATACATACGCTCAAGAAAAATTACCTACCACCTAGTCCAATTGGGTAATGAACAAAAAAATCTCCTTTCGGTGTTCACATTATACATACTTTATTTGGGATAGAATGACAAGAGAGTTATCTACAAACTTAATGCTAGAATTTTAATACCAAACTTTGAGCTATCTGCTAGTACTAGTTCGTACTAGAGTTCAGTAACTCTAGCTGAAATATTGCAAAAAGTTTGGTCCTCAATTTAAACTTAACCCAAGTACCTAATACGTTGCATGTAACATTGCAACACGTATGTTATTTTCCTCGAATCAGCTATGTATATGAAGGAACTGTTCAATTTATTTAATCAAATTACAACGATTTTGAACCTTATAAACATTGTAGCAAAGTTAAGTATTCGTTATACTGCAGAATGTAAAGGATAATTACTCGTATTTTGTGACAAAACAAACAAAAAGCCACTTAATCACGAGAAATAAGACGACTTAATTAAAACTTTCAACTCACGGGTGTAATTTATTCCTCTTCGCCGATACAAGGTATTTAAGACCTGTATATCTGCATTAATCTTGGAAATTACTCATTATCATCGCAAAGAGTGGCGACTGACACAAATTCAGTCGTAGTTAAATGTAAATAATAAATAAACGTTAACACACTCATACCTCCGCACTAGGATTCCGTGTCGCGGGTGGCGTGGGCAACACAAATAACACATCACTAACACCCATGACCCGAGAAAAAGCATTTATCTGTCACATGAACATCCGCCCCGGCCGTGAATCGAACTCGGGACCCCTTGCTTCGCAGGTAGGGCCACTATCAACTAGCCTACGGGGCCATCAAATAAACATAATACCTACTTAATACTCATAAAAGTAAATCTACCACGATAAGTCCTTTGACAAGTACTTGTTACTCATGAAGTGTCGTTGGTAGATATAACGCAAAAAAAATCGGCACTTATCAGACTATCAATAATATTATTAATGTATAACACAGTACAACAATTCTAACGTAAAGCAATGCAGGTAAAAAACTTCCAAAATCTACCGTAAAGGTACCAAATACAGATGGTAATAAATTGGAAAAGAAAATAAAAAAACGTTCTAAATATACCAATTACAAAAACCATAACTGTTAAAGTAAGTAATATTACTTAAATGGAAATTAACCGCAAAACGAATACGTAATCACCTACAGGATCGTTATCGAGAGGTAAAAATTAAATTAACTCCCACGCAAGAAATTAAGCTTCGTACATACCGACAGAGTGATTAAAGCTTTCGGAAGACTAAAGCTTGCTTATATACTTAAATCCTGCAACTTCCATGGTAAAACTCATTGCCGACATTATTAATGACACATTTTTGGTTTTGTTTCAAATCCAATTGATGATAAAGATATGAATAAAGTTGTCTCGAATAACACAAATAGGTTTAGATAGCTAGTTAATTAAAATTAAACGTCTTTAGTAATTCAGATTACAAGAGAGTGCAAAATTTAAGGAAATCTTCTGATAAAGAAATGAGCTGATTTTAAGATAACTCCATATTATTAAAAATTTCATACCAGATAACTTAAGACTATAATCTAAAACACTTCAATCAATTGTTAATAAAAATAAAGTTATTCGTATCAAATAAGAATAGGCTGTAGAAGTTAGTTCTAAAAATTATAATAAAATGTACTACTTATTTAAGAACGAAGAAGCTCGTGTGTAAGAAGCTCAAATTCTTTATGCAAAAATTAAGAAGCCAGGAGCCTCATTAGCATCTTTTTAACGTCTTCCTTTAAAATGCGATTTTGGGAAAGCCAGATCGTCCTACGAAATGTTTGTCATTTCTGGTTTGTGTAGGCGTTACTAGAGTAACTTTATCTTAATAACATTGAGATTATCATAAAGATTAAGATTAAAGGTATTGTCATTAACTTGATTTTTTCTGTTTTTTATTTTAGAAGAGTTCGTATTTGATCTCAATTAACTAAATTACTTTTTATTTTTCACTGGATATTTGAATAATTCTGAATTATTGTATTCGTCAGATCACAACTATACGTATAATCTTCAAATCCTAAAACTTTACTTAGTTTGTCTTATTATTCGTAAGATTATAACAATTCTCATCTACTCCATTAAAGTCTTCTTCAACCAACATCTTAACTCCATCGTCTTCCATTTTAAATTCTCAATTTTTAAAGTTTATTTTTGTTTCTTATTTCATCACAACAACTATTATACAAAATCCTTTAATGAAGACATTGGATCGCTACCCGGTTTAAGCTAAATGCCGTCCAATTAATTAGCGAATCGCAATCGTGATAGCCGCCGCTATTGATCAGCCAAGATCGGACGATAGTGAGGACGGCAATTGGAACTTTCTACACTGTTCCCGATACATTTTAGACTTTAAGGACTTGTTGCTAGTGGCTCCATCTGTCGATGGGTTACATCAGGTCTAGATTTGGATTGGTGAATGGGGAAATGAATATTATTGGTGAATCTAAAAGCATGGAAGTTTTGACAGGGAATCTCGAGATTTTATAAAAGAAGTAGTATGAAAACTAGTATTTATACTTTTCTTTAGAGAGGTACTACATCCACAATACGTACATTTTTATTTTCATTTCATAGTTTATTCACTCTTATCTCGTATGAAATTCATCCGTTTCTCTCATTCGCTATCAAAAATAAGATTTAGTTAAGTCAAAAAGACTAATAGTTAATAGTAACATCAATCCTTAAGAGCCCTTAATATATACGAAATGAATTATATTTTGTGAGAAAGCCAAAAGTACCTCAACGAATTTACATGAGTTCCAAGTGGAACTAACTCAACCAGCTGAGTAGTGAGGGCACGGGCAAATGAATATGCGCCAGATCAGCGCTCCAGACCGCGAGGAAAGTAATAGGCTTCTCGCAAAGGAAGTATCCTGCAATATACAATGAGGGTAGTCGGATATACGAGAGAACATTGTTATGAAAACTTGCTTACCCTTATGTTCAGTATCTTGCTGCATAACATGTTTAAAAAGATACGCAACACACACATCAACTCAAAATCTTTTGACCATTTTATAGTCAGTAAACCTTTAATAACAACTCTTAGTAGTTAAATAATACTATCCTTAAAACCTACTTCAGTTGCTGTAGTATTTTTTATGTAGGAAAAGTTACTCGTCAAGTCAACACAAATGCCAGAGTTTAGCTAACGGTCTTCCTACTCGACATCGCTATAGTTTACCTTACTCGAAAACGAATCATAAAACCTAACTTATGAGCACTTTAAAACATAAACAAATATTACTCCACCAAAAATGTATTATTCACAACAATCAAAACTGTAAATACCTTTTTATTTTTCCCCAGAATTCGAAGTAAGCGATCCAAAGTTTAGTGTTCCCTTAATAAAATATAAATTACTTCGCGAACAATGTTTCCCAGAATCGCGTGCAAAGTCAGAAGGTATACTTGAAAATCACTACACCGCTAACTTCGTCAATCGTCAACGGTTGAACGAAGGCCTTCGTAACAATTCGCACAACAATTTTTCAATCAAAGTCGTGTTACGAACTTTCTGGGTTCGGTAATGTAATAAAATACAGGCGGTCGTGTGTTGCCTGGTTTATATGTTGCGTTTGGTTAAACATGGTTTTTCAATGTAACAAATCAATTGGGTACTTGGTTTTCTGTTAATCCAAAAAACGATTTACTTTTCTAATATTTCTATACCTTTTGTAATGAAAGACATTCTATACAATAGATTTACATTTTACATATACTTATTTCTTTTGTCCTTAGATCACCATTTATCAACAGATATCAACTCTTTCTTAGTTTAACAGCTATCAATACATAATAAACCATTGCAGTTCTAATCTTATAACACTGAACAAAAATTCTACCAAAATAAATTTCCTAAAATTTTCTAAGCACTTAAACCCATTTTCATCAAAGCCCTTAATATCGTGTAACTTAATACTTAGGTAAATTGTGGCTAAAATTGAATCTATTTAGTGGTAAACCGTTTAGTAAAATTACGGTTAATGATCCACAATTTATTTTTTTACTTGTAATAAAGTTTAAAACTATTCCTTCGAAGCTTAGTGGTTTGAAAGTTGGTCTCGTAAACGGAAATTCCTGAGTTCCAACCCGGCTCACACCTTTTATTTTCAAAACGTAATGCGTATTAAAAACTAATCACCATTTGCTGAGAAATCTGTAGAAGTGTTATCAAACATACTCACTTATAACTAAGGCGATTCACTAGATCATTCAATGTATCGTTTCCTCCACTTTAGGAACCTTTTTAGATAAAATTAAGATAAGATTAAATTAAGTGAATGAGTACTAAAACGCAGTTGGCTATAGCCTTAGAATGTAAGCTGAAGGCATTATTATCGAGGACCGACCGGCCTCTTACAATAAAGATATAAATCAAGACCCGTTGAATAAAATCGCTCACATCTCGCTATCGCACCGACGCATCGCTTGCTCCTTAGTATTATTATACGCCCAGTTCGAATACAGTGTGATGTTTTATCAGCCTCTTTTTAAATTAATAAGAGCTTCGAATAGTTATAATCGAAATTAAGTTTTGAACAATTGTTTTTTGAACAAGGCTGTCACTTGTTTCTTGAAACCAGTCATCATTATGATGTTTGGCAAATAGCTCATCTAATTCTAGATGTTCTTTTTTCTTCTTTTTCCTAGATTCAGAACATAGAGGTGATGAGTTTGGGGTTGTAAATAATGTTCATGCGTATGCTGATTATTTAGCATCATGCATCATCGTAGTAAACTTTTGCGTCTGTTAATTTTAGAATACTTCTTTATCAATAGTTGTATTTATAACCTTTCTTCTTTCTGCATGATTTATTTCTTTCATGGTGATTTTCGTTACTTCTTTGATAATGTTTATTACATTTCATAGAACTTATTTTCATTCGTCCTGTTCATCTATTTCTGATCATTTAAATATCGAATGAATTACATAACAGCAAGTATCATTCACTTTATTTGTATTTTAAGCCTTACAATAAAGATAAATATTATTCATAGGATCAAAATAAAACTGCCCTCCTACTGCGACCCTTATAATAATTTACAATTATGTAGCTCACAACGAGGTAACTTTACGACCTAAACTAGAACATGATCCTCGCGAATACCAAACTATCACAATAGAAATTCCGTGTTACATCACAGAATTCATAAAACCTGCGGTAATGGTACATCGTAAGAATAATCCTTTTCATGAGCCGAGTCTCACAAAATGCTGGTTATAGCGGACTTGTGCGTTAAAATAAATTTTCTAGTGGGGCTTATGCATTAGCTTTTGAGAGCTTGAATAAAGAACTAAGATAGAGAAGAGAAAGAGAATTACTTACTATAATAAAACGTAAATTAGTAATAGACACGAAATCATTTTAACTTAAAAATTACAAACAAATATTTTTTTGTCTTTCGAAGTGACATCAAGACAAACATACTTGTTCATAATGCATGAGTGTGATATTATTAATGAAATTAATGTAATAAAACCTTTTAATTGGCAATATGGTACGGTATAGCATAAAACGGGTGTTAAATGTTTATTGCAACGTACAGCAATAGTAAAAATATATTTGTGTGGTGTCTTACTTTAACAAGCACAGTACCTTTTAATACTAAGAGAACTGACGCAATTGAATCTGTCTGACCCTCTCGCTATAAACGAAGTTTAGTCCAGTTTAATGAGAAGTTAGAGTTTACAGAAGTTGAAAATGGGTACACGGACGGTGTATATAGAACTAAATAACAGAAAAGCAGTGCACCAAAACAAAACAACCTGTAAATATCTCGCCAGCTCCTGTCCGACAACGTTTCAAAATGGACGATATTTCTAACGCGCTGTTGTATCTCGTGCGCTTTCGCAGTCGGAGGGTTAATTTTTTTCGAGCGTATGTATGTACATAATATATTTATGTATGTCCATTTTTCAGCATGCTCTAGAACCCTAATGACTTGATGGATTTTTAACATGTGTGATTGGATTTGCTTCCATATTGGAAATTAGATATACAATATTTTCATCACTAAAAATATTTTACATACTTACATTACATAATTATTGTGTGTCATTAACGTCTTTCAAAGAATTTGTATTCTTCTCGTTATTCAATAAGTGTAAACACTTCCTAAAACATCAGCGTACATTATGTCTGTACAATTATATCTTTGCTAAAAAGCTTGTGTCCCATTTAGCGGGACATTAGGACAGAAAGATCCAATTATCTCCCGTGACCCTTTCTCTACTGTAAAGGTAGACTTGACACACGTAATTATTTTATTTGTCTTTCTATGTATATTGAGATTGTATTCGTAGAAACTTTGTTTGTCGTTGTTGTTTCGTAAAAAGTTCAACTTTAGATACATTTTACAAATAATGCAAGCACACACGAGTTTTTAGATTTCACATGATTTTTTACATGGTGAAGAAATTTTCAAAGTTAAATTTTGTTTAAAAATATGTGCATACATATATTTCAATTTAAAGTAACACTGACACAACTTTAATGAAGAGACATATCTCACAATCATCAGACGAAAAGGCCTGTTGATAGACAGTTGACGTTGATACTGACATTTTCCAGCCAGGTTCACCAAATAGTTCATAATGTATTATTTGACATAATGAGTTATGGTGGAAATTCGGCCATAGACCTGCTTTCAATTGAACCGTAAAATCATAAAATGAAACCATAAAATGAAAAAATCGACTTTGTTGAAATAAACCCTTAGAATAACAAAACAACCCTTTTCGAATTTATTGTCATTCTGTCTGTCTGAGCCCGTGCTAATCTGCGGAATGGCTTAAATGATTTAGGTAAAATATACACAAGCTTTATGTAGGAAAAAAATACCAGAGAATTACCTGCCCGACATTTATGCCCAATATGTACTTTAAATAATAATGTACGTAAAGAAAAAATATACATCCTGACCGAAAAGACAAATAATTATCATTCAAATTTCTGTCTCCCTGAGAATCTAATTCTAGACCATTTCAAGAGCACTTTAGTGTGGTTTCTTTAATAGAATTTGTTTTCTTTGCACCAAAATATGTGTTCCTTTTCATTCCTTCATTTTATCATTTTTAAATCATCCATCGTGTCAATGATCCCTGGATTTGTGTTACATGTTTCCCCTTTGTGCTCCTAATGGCTGAAAGCTGCTGTGTCAGGTTCGCGCATCATAATATCTATTGATGTTTCTACGATATTTATAATATTATTTTGAACCAACACTGTTTGGATATAGGTCTCAGGTAATAAATGTACCTTAGAGACACCCTTAGTATTACTAAGAAACAAAAAGCTGTTAACACGAAAAAGCGAAAAGAAAACCTAAATTACTTTTAATTTGTCTAAAGAACACGATATCTTTTTCAGTGAGGATTATTAAATATTCAGTCAAAAAGCTTGTATTTCTTTACCTACAGTACAAGCCAAAGGCATTTCCACGAAACATAATTCAAAATCTTGAAGTACGACGGCACACCCTCATTTAAGCAAAGTCTATTTAACTAAAGAACACTCTCCGGCATAAACTTCACACCCACACAATATCAGGGCACAAAAGAGATGTCAAGTATTAAAATTACACCTTAGGCCTCACCAGTGGTCAGTTCTGACCACAGGGGCTTAAGACAAAGGTAAATCTTTTAATATACTCGAGAGGTAGGCTCTTGGAAGCTTGAAGGCCCGTCAGTGCACAGTTTAACACTCGCATTGTGGTTTTGCCAACAAAGAGGTAACGGTGACAAAAGGGAGTTTGCAGATATACGAAATGTACTAGATGAGGTTATCACAGCAGCTTTTCTATATAGGAGTGTCAAAAATCCGTACGTAAAGGTAAAAATAAATAACTTAAAGAAAACAAAAGAAAAGGCATATCTTAGAATTTTTTCTTGTTTTTAGATAATTGACTTTTATGAACTTCTGAACATTACATTTTGATTATTTCTTATTGTTATAAAAAAAATGAAATCGGTTAATAACTATCATTATGTCTTCTCGATTTTTACCCTTCAATCAATGAAGTCATTTTCAATATCGATAACGTCTAACGTTTTAATTGTGATAGTTATGATAAAGACTACTTTTTCTCTCATAGTTCATCTAAGTTTATTGGATATTTCCTTACAAAAGCGTACGTCTCTTCTAGCCATCATTGATTTGCGTTCGCACCTTGAGAGCCCAACAAAAGATTTCCACATTATACCGCCTTAAGAAGACCTCAAAGAACCTTATCCGGAAGATGCCACTTGTAACGTAAATACCCTATTGTGAGTTCATGAGGTTGGTGAAGTTCGTGATGGACTGGCCTATAGTTTTATTGAGGAAATAAAATAATCCAAATAAGAATAATGATTGTTCATATCCTTATGCATATTTGAATTTTGGTTGATATTTCCCACTGAAAATGAAGTAGTTTTTAGAATTTGATAGGGCTTTTGTCTTGTACGGTAAAGTAGTTGATTTGATCAAATGATTGACTGTTTTGAATGAGCCAGTTCTAATAAGACAAATAATATAGATGTTCTTCTTAAATGGATAGTCGTAAAAATAACTGTCAAACATTCTGACAAGTCACCAACAGCACCATAAGTTGTATTCATGGCCCATGGACATCAAAACACCAAAGATTGGCTAGCCTATTTCACTTTAACCCTTTGGAGAATATATGCGATCCCCATGGACAGTTATGGGGTATGAATAACGATGATAAATGGTGTCTAAGCCACCCGCGTTCCAGCAAATCACTGTGGAGGCGTTAGTGTGCAAGCCATCGCATAACAATACGAAGTTCGTTATGTGATATTACTCGTACGTATTCAATTTGAAACAAAAATTATAGGTAATCGATGCAAGCTTCACAACTTGTAATGAATTCAACGACAGACCATAATTTATAATACATAATTATACATGTACATACATCTATAATTATGTCTGTAGACCATATTATAGAAATATAATGTGGGCTTTTTGTGCAGTCGCGTAAAAACTGAGCAGATACTTTATAGAAATCAAGTAAGTATTTTTCATGTTTATATTTTATAGGAACAATTAGTGCAACATACTAATCTTAATCACCCTCGAGATAAGGAATTCGTTTAACACTTATTAAAACAAACGATTGTTTTGACTATCTTTAAATTTAAAATACACAAATGTCTTTAAGCAGTCCCATCATCTTACATTGTTATAAAGTTGTAGGGTTGTCTGCGACTAGACAAGATGTAGATAAATCTAGAATGTATCACTAACGACTGTATGCAAATTATACAAATTATATGTTGTATGAAGGTACAACTGATACTGATAAAAGTAAGCTGCGCTCGATGGCACCAGAAAAATTATTTTGATTTTGTGGTAGCCCTAAAAGCAAATTGTATTATCGCTAACATTGTTGCGATTTATTCGGCAGAATGAACTTCACAATGATCTTCTTACTAAGAATTATCGTTACTGAGAAAACAACGCAGACTGATAAATTCAAAGAATTCCAAAGAGCCAAACAAATTGTGTACAAGGTATAAAAGTATACATTTAAATTAATAGATAAATGTGAAAATTCAATGGAATATTAGTGTCTAAAATAAATTTATTATTTAAATTTAAATAAGATTAACCATAAAAGATAAAATAGAAGATCAAAAACTAATCATATTAAATATTTTGAACTTGAAAGTAATACCAATAAGAAGAAAACTTAGGGTGACAAAATGCTCCCTTGCAAACTCCTGACAATCGAGTTCATAGTCGTTTTTCATCCTGCTCTCGCGGATATAAATCATCTCTTTCTAACATCTCATTCAGTAGCACAAGAACACGAGTTTTATGCACTCACCTCACATAACTGGTTTGAACAAAAAATAGTGCCATTGTCTCGGTGCGTGCAAAATGCAGTCCACAATTAGAGCGGTCACTGCAGTTGGAGCGTAAATCATGGTGGCATGAATATTTCTTGAAATCACATCGGATTGCTATTGTGTGTTTTTGTATTGTGTTTTGGCGTGTTTTTAAACCTACCAACCGATTGTAAACTTGACGGGGTACATTACGATGTACATAACAATATTATTGACATTAAAAACTTCAGCAATGAGGTAACGATAAATAAAAGTGGAAGAAATTCGACTACAAGCAGGTTAACAATACTAGAAGGAAAAGGAGAGGTAACCAAATAAACAAAAACTTCTGGTCCATATTGGAAATATGTCTCTGAGATGTCAAAGACGAGGCTGGTGTCATTTTCTCGTATTCTATTGTGCAGTGAAAGATACTATGAGTAGTAAGGGAAATAACCGTGTACTCAAAGGTTGAATGAAAATCTTATATCCTGAAATGTTTTTGCTCGTTAATTGAGAACTATTTATTTTTACTGGCATCATCAATTACCTCCTTTAGTAAAAACAAGATTCCTTTCCTAAGAAACTATATTTAAAATGAATGAACAATAAATGGGTTATAAATAATTTTGCGCAAAATTTTATGTCTTCAAGACAATGTGTGACTCAACACTTCATAAGGTTAAGAAACGGCGGACGTACTCCTTTAAATAATAAGATTTGGAGATTTTATTCTGACAATTTTTATTGTTTTTATTTGATTGGGCTCGAAGGAGGATAATGTTTTTCGACCTCCGAACTCTATAACCCAAATAGTATGACAATGAGATGATGATGATGATGTATTATGTAACAGTAAAGTAGACGTAGCGAAGAAATGCATTAAGCTAAATTTTGTTGCAAATCTTACCAATAAATTATTTTTTTAATTTAAAGCGAAACTCATGCAATCACAAATTTTCAAAATAGATACAGTAAACAAATTCGAAAGGAAGGCTCCATTGATAGATATGATAAATAATTGACGTAGAAATTGATACCTTCAAACCAGGAACGAGTGCGTTTATAATCTATTTGCTAACAAAGCGAGTCATCTAGTTTCAATAAAAACTTAATGTCTTTAAGAGAACGTTAAAAGTTCCACCCTAATTAACACTACAGTAAACAACTTTCCCTCGTTTTTATTCAAAACGTATTAATTACATTCGAACAAGTAAGGAATACTAACGAAGCTTACAATATTACCTAATCAGACCATCCGAAGACGACCTCAACGATAATTGCTGATCCCTAAAGTCCACGGTAAGACTCGGCGCCAATTTTCCCTCACAAAAGCTAATGAAAGACCATAATTAGTTACCAGGTATCAATTATTTACCGTCCCCTGATGAACCGACCTACATAATAGATAGAGATGCCCAAGGGGCTGACGTAGCCCCAATCAAACGCCGGTTTGCCTTGATGATAATCAATTTAGTTCGAGCTGATGCTATGATTAATTCATTTCATGATATTTAGAAACACACTGTGGATGATTTGGTATAAGAAATAGGAGCAGTAATCCGTACTTGTGTATTATTTCTAAACAGTATTATTATGTAAAAGTGCTACCAATAATTTCTCGGAAACTTATCTTGTCTTTGTAAGTTATCATCTCTAGTCCAAAGAAGAAAAACCTTTTGAACCCTTACACTAAATTTATTTTTTCCTGCTTTTTAAGTGTTATGAATTTATGTTAAACTCAATATTTGTAATCCGGTCTAGCTTTGCTTAGGATAATTGTTTTAAATAGAGCCTAACTCTAATATAATTTTTATTCTTTCTGTTATGTTATAATTATGACTGATATGAATTCGGCAGTTTTCTATACATATAAAAATTTATGTAAACATGTCAGGCAACTATTATACACTTTACCACGATGCAAAATAATTTAACTTGCATTCAACTGTCGAAAAGATTTCCTTTTTTCAGTTCACTTAATTCCTCTAATTCTCTTTAAACCAGCCACTATTAGAACACAATCTGTGTTTGACAGTCTGACAACTTTTACCGAAGTCTTAACTGACTTGTCGAATCTCTAGCTGTTTAAAAACTTTAGCCACATGACCTTGTTGATCGTCTCAAACACTGAAAGTTCTACCTTCATCTTTAACAGCATTTCGTCTATCCTTATTACGCTTTAAATCGTCGACATTGTCTATTTACGACGACAAGTCGACGAGTTATGACGGTCGGCCGGTAGTCATTACACTCGCATACAATACCTCGTATAATATCTCGAGTGTTTTGTTTGGCGGTTAATAAAATGCTCGGTATGGTCGTATGGATGAATTATTTGTTACACTCGCAATGATTGTGAATGAATGATTGTCCGGGTGAATGGTTAAATTGGTCAGTTTCAAACCATTATTTAAATTGGGTGGAGATTAAATTGATTGTAATGATCTTCGTATCATTGCAACCGGTAACTGTCTCACTGCTGGAATTGGGTCTTCTCGTCCAATTTGAAGGTAATAGACTCCACCACCACCATCACTCTTACAAAGTGTGGATTGGGAAGCTTCACTTAGCTTTAACATTATTATTTTTGTTGAACTTCTTCACAAGTTACCTCACGATGTCAGTACCTACCGATAATGATAATCAATTTGGAAATTTTGCGTGAATGAAATTTTGGAACTTGAAACTGTAATGGCAATATTGTTATTGATTCCAATATCAATTGAATTGGTCTCGTACAAAAAAGTTTTGCTATAAAATAAGTGCTATAAAAAGCAACGACACAAAAAATTACAATTAAAATACTACACAATTAAACCTTCACATCAGCTCACACAACCAATAGCGGACGCAAGCATTGTGTAAGTGACATACAAACAAGCAAACGGACACTTTCATTGGTAATATAGCTGGTATGTAAAGCCGAAAGCAATAAAATGGGGATTTCGCCCACGGACGCGACGTCCGTGTTTCATTCGTGCGAACACGGCCTAAGCGCCAAATGTTCGCGTGGGTGACCATAAGGCCTGAACACAGAGTGGAGCTAAGCTATGGAGATAGAAAATATACACGCAGACACTCATGTTCATTCCTCAGTTATAGATGGCGCTGTAAACACAACGTCTTCGATGAATTTGTGTATGTCTGTGTCTTCTTCGAGAGTATTTGATTATTTGGAAGAACATTTTGTTATTTATAGTATGTTTTTATGCACATATCAAAAACACGTAATTGTCTGGCAGGGAAGAACATACACGAGTAACTATGAATATTTCACAAATTAATTGTGGATTCTAAAATGTAAATTAAAACTTCCATAAAAGAAATCGCTACATACAGAAAACAATTATTTTCTAACGGTTTTTTATCCCCTCTTTTAAACAGTAACATGAAGTTGTCACAAGAAGAAATGCTATTAAATCAATCGCCTAGCTTATATTGGATATACAAGTCAAAACTAATTCATACTGTTTTCTCTCAATAGTGTGGTCAGACTTTATCGTGATATCGATAGGAGATATGGTACCTTTGATTGTTATTCTGTTACTTGATATTAATTGAACGTAGGAACGTTATAATTTATTCTGTATTTATAGCACACCAACACAAGACACAACAGTTAAAATACTTACACATGCACGTTTTTTACGCGTTTATTTTTATTTTACGATTAAAGTAATTCGATTTGTGATGAGAATAAAATTGTCAACCAACATCAAAAATTAAAAAAGGAGGGATTCTCACTCTATATTTTATTAATTTAACTACAAAATATTAGCATTCTACAAGAATTTATACATTTTATTATAGCTACGTTTATGTAGAATTATGTATTCTATGTTTATGTAGAAAATAAAGTACTCAATACGTTACTTATTAATCATTTCAATCAAGGAATTGATGATACAGCAAGACATAAGTGTAATTATCCTTTTATACCTATTATTTACATTACTGCTTTATTATCAGTGTTAGGATCTAGTATTCACAAGCCTAGGTATACCTATCAGACGGCATCTTACAGTCGAATGCACTCTCTCAATCTTAAACCTGCATAGTCAAAACCCTCTCTGCTCAGTGCAGCTATCTCCCACCCTACCTGCGCAACCATCCCTCTTTGACGTCTATAACTAATCTCTCTTCTCGCTCTCGCCTTAAAATTACATTCGGTCATTTTCGTTTGTATTCGGATGCACTAGCCTTTGAGCCCGCTATCCCGCTAAACAATTTTCAGCCAGTCGCTTTCCAACCGTCGTAGGAGGCGTTTCGCTGTCCGTCGATTCTCCCGCGCGTAACATCGTACGGTGCATCGGCTTATAGGGATGTTTGTTCCGAGATAGTGCTCCCTATAAACTACAACTCGCCATGGATTAATAGTGCTGTGACCGCATTTAACAGTCAAGTGTTCAGACTGAACATCAGTTTAGTTCTGTTAAAGTGCTGTGGTCGGTTTGGTGGTTGAAACTTGATGTAAGCGGATGCTGTAGAAATTTATTTGATACTATCAAAGGTAAACAGCAATGCATCAATCAGTAATATTAGTGATGTTGCCGACATAGTTGACGGCTTTCAACAGTTTAACGAATCGAGCTAACACACAAATGTAACATCAGAGCGGAAACATGACATGATTTAGTTTCAGGGAAAGATTACGAGTTTCAGAAACATTTAGTAGCTGTGAAACACGATACTACCAATTCTAACGACATATTTTATGTCTTGTAAAAAAGACAAACAAAATTCAAACTAGACACAGAATACAATTTCGCGCTATGGGAATAAAAATAAGGCGGCTCATTGAATATTAATAGGCATAACTTAGTGGGTAAATTAAAATTTGTAGGAGGAATGAAAGCTTACAATGAAAAAGCAGTTTTTGAGGACATGTAATGAAGCAAGCCATTACAACAATAGGGCATTGTTTGTGATTGAGCTACAAGTTTTTGTCAGTAAATTAGTTTCATTTAGTCTGTTTATAAAAGCATAATATCCGTGGGTTGGACAATGCCGGTAAGCTTTACAAAATCAATTAATGGAAGCGTAACAATTATTGATTGAAAATTTGGAACGGATGTCAATAACAAGTCCCTATTGTTTACTCTTCACCTAAAGGCTACATGTAACATTATAGCGGAAACATGAGATAATTTAGTTACAAGGAAACATTATCTACATCTTAGTTTAATTAGGCTAACACGAATTGGCTTCCAAATAATTATAAGGTAAATCAGGCTGGCTGAAATTAAATTAATTGTGCAAACATAATTAGTATAGATGGAGAACTTTATGATACGTATGAACATTACATACCTATTACAATTTTTATTGTTTGCTGGATAATGCCAATTTAACGATCAATTTGGATTATTATTATCATATCCATATCGATATAAAAAACCTCTATTTGAAGGATGTAAGCATTACAAGTACCAACAAAGTAGACAATAGAACATTTATTCTAAGTTCACGTTATTTTACTAATTTAGGAAAAGTCCACTATTTGATTCTAATAAGAAATGTAATAATAGAAAAAATATATATCAAATTAGACCTAAATACACAAAAATATAAGCAGGATAGGATAAAATGTCAGCCTTTTAACATGGCATTAATAAGGAGACATTAAGCTAGCTAGCAGCAGTTAGGAATATAATTAGCAGAAACAGAATTAAGAGTAAAAGAGGAAATAGAAGGCAGATTGAAAGAAAAAGAAGCACTGTTAAACACCAAAGTAATAACAATATTTCATGAGTACTAAAATAGTAACCAAGACTAATAAAACGCTCCAGAAAAGTTAAGTAATAAATAATATATGGATAAAGAGCCCACACACGCAACAAAACGAAATGAATAGACTCTACCATAAACACCTCCATTTCATACAAAACTGCTTTTAAGTAGTACCTTTGTTTGAAATTCCGAAACGCATAGAATCTTATTTGGATAAAAAAGCGGCCTCAATCCACAGTAGATTCATCATACGAAACGCCTTTCAAACTTAACGTTTCTTAAAATATAGCAGCTAGTGTTGCCAAGTCGCTGGGTTTATGAGGACGTCCTACTTTTTTATGTCCTGAAAGTAGGGGCGTATTAAATCAAGTATAAAAATATTGCAGTCAGATGCATCCGACGCTGTGTGCTATATTCTATTCTCAAAATCTAGTTACAACAGCGTAGTGTAAATTGAATGCCCGTTGTCGCTTGAAACATAAAATTATTTCGTGTAATTATTTTCATTGTCACTTATTATATTTTTTGATCTTCCACTTCACTTTATTGGGTCGTTTATTTAAATACTTATTCACAAGATCAATAATATTTTATTACAAATTATTATGAAGTCAAAAAAGTTACCAGCACTTTTGTAAGGTCAATAAATACTGTCACTTGTGTAATAGGTATGTGCCGAAAAGAAAGTTCAGTATAAATATACCCTACAACTTGGTCACCCTATCAACTACTGACCATTTTGATGGATGTTCTCGCTACAAATGCGTATTCATTCAGTACTGAAGGAGAATATTACCGAATAGGCTATGCTGATATCATCTTTCTGTTACAAATGTACGCATGAGAATTAGAGTCAGTATATTGATTTATGGATTTGCTATTAATATCGTGTGTACTAATGTTAGTATCATCTTACGATTATTCGATTATTACCCGACTGTGTTAGAAGGATGTTAATGTTTTTCTAGCGAATGTATGTCTATTTTTTTGGCATCCTCTGCAGGGTAAAGGAAAAAAAGTTTTAAGTTAAATAATAGTAAATACAG
The DNA here is from genome assembly GCA_001278395.1 of Lerema accius. NCBI lineage: Eukaryota > Metazoa > Arthropoda > Insecta > Lepidoptera > Hesperiidae > Lerema > Lerema accius. The sequence goes on from LGAG01000075.1 coordinate 368,113, forward strand.
TTTCAGTTTCTAGTTTTAGTGTTTACAATACCTAGAAATAAGGTCTAGGTGTATTGTAAAACCCAGCCAAGTGCGAGTCGGATTCGCGCACGAAGTATTCCGTACCAATATTTACGAAAGAAAATCACGTCTTTTAAAGGAATGTTATTAGTCTTGAGCAAAAAATTACGAAAAAAACATGTTGATTGTATGTATGACCCCACCACTTTAATATTTCCAATTTTTTATTTTTAGTATTTTTTGCTATAGCAACAACGGAAATATTATTTGTGAACATTTTGAGCTTTCCAGCTATCACGGTTTATGGGATACAGACTAGTAACAGCCAGACAGAGCGACAGCGGAGACTTACTAATAGGATCCCGTTTTTACCTTTTAGGCACGAAACCCTAAATTCAGCATCAATGTCTTCCTGCGAGATATTTTGGTAAATATTCATAATGTATACTTTCATCATTTATCAATGAAAGTTCTATTAAAAGTCCTGTCATGTTTAAATAAAACGACCGAAGTCTAGACAATAAGACACTTGTTATAATAATCACGGATAAAATATGATTAGGTATTTACCTAGAGGACCCAGAATGCAGTCAAATTGAACCAACATTAATTACGTCAAATAAAAGTTGTCATGTGACCATCATATACGTCTTTTACGTTATTGTGTTTAGATTATACAGAGTATAATAAACACAGATCAAATTGTATTTGTATAAATATAATAATGACAACTTTTATAGCGTAACTATTACCACGTTGAACTACTATAGGTCCTAGGTTCGATTTCCAGCGAGGTGGAAATTGGAATGATGAATTTTGATTTCTGTTCTCGGTTTGAGTGCGTGATCGTGTATTTATTTTCTGTGTTGTATGTCTCACACGACAGATAAAATTCTATTGTAAGACTATGATTATGTAGCGTTATTAAACAGGTTTTGTTAAGATGGAATTTGTTTCGATAAGATTCCACTCGACACTTTATTTTTCGCTACACGCTTGTGCTGAAACTGTTCCTTAGTATAAAATCAGAGGCAGTATCGGCTTCCTTTCATCAGACATCATTAGAGTTTTGAGGATGAAAAATGAAAAATAAATAAAGGACGCCATATTGTGCTTCTGAAGTTCTGCTTTTCTTTAAAAAACATCTTAACACATTTTTTAGCGCTGTCAAAGTCGACTCTTGTTTCTTGCGAGATAGGAGTTCTTTTAAAATACAGGATATTATGCTCTTCCACTTTGTGTTTAAGGAGATCGTAATGCTGAAGATACTTGATGTTTTTTGCCTGATACTATGTTTCTTTGCATCAACGATTTCATGGAAAACATACATAGAAAATAGTTACACAACCAGACAGGGAAAATATATTTAAATTTATCATTCAAATGAGTCAATGACATCGAACCTAGAACACAAAACGGCCGACAAGTATAGAAGCGAAAAAGTGAAGTAAAATATTTTTTTAAGATTTTAATTAAAATTTTTACTACAAAATTAAACATACATTAATTTAGTCTTAAAAAAATATATTTTTTCAATAAATTATAAACTTTTTTCAGTATCTCAATTTATTTTTTAATAAAAGCAAAGCTAATATGAATACTTAAAATTTTCGAAAATTAAAAAAAAAAAATTCCCTCCCCAACAAAATGAATTTATTCCCAACCAACCAACTCATATTTAAACCTAACATTTTCAAGCAAGTAATAACTCACGTATTTCTCTATCGGATTTGAATTTCCAGGGAACTAGAGTAATCGAAGCGATCTGACCAAGTTTGAAATAAGTAACTTAATGTTATTCAAAACGTGTCTCCACGTTTATCCTAAGTGGAGGATCGGCACGACTTAAACCGACAGCACCGAAACAGACCCTATAAATATTTGTGTAACTAACGTAGGACTTAATAAAACAATATTGAAATTGATCGGAATAAATAACTTTGAATAATTTTATTGGTCTTGTGACTTTATATACGTTTGTAGTATCTGCTGTATTTATACGTGAAGGGTTTATTAATAATTTCGATACAGTTTTAAGAAAAATTAAGGCACTTAATACACCTACTAGTAATTGATTTATTTAAAATGTGTCAATTTTTTTTAAATCTTTAAACCAAAAAAACTCCAAGTCAAAATCACATAATGCTGACGTAATACTTAATTGACCCTATACTTATTAACTTAATGATCAGCTTATTAACATAGCTTAACAACCACGCTAATTTAGTTATAAAATAATTAATAGAGCAATAAATAATATTGAGTTTTATATTAGTCTGAGATAATAACTACTTCATAATAACATTTTGCAATCGTAAATTAGCGCATTAAAATTTATTGACCACTGGTTTTAATAACTCATCAAATAAATAATCACGGAATGGTCACAAAGCTACTCGTATCAATGAATTAATTAATCTCGTTCACAGATAAAAACTATTAAATATTAATGAATTTAATTAAAGAACACGAGCTAACCTACTTTCAAATTACCTACTTAAGTTATTTCCGTGTAATAATTTGGAATAATATGTTGAAAAATCTATCCATTTGCTGATAAAAATCTAGTTTCTAGATAAGTAATATTTTATTAATATTAATTATCTTGTATTACAAATTAATTACAAAAAATAATTTTCTCGTAACGAATACTACAAATAAACGACAATACAAAATATGAAAAAATCTCTTCTAACTGAAATTAAATAAACTCTAAATAACCCAATACAATGGTATATAAATAACGCATAAAAGGAACTCTCCAAAAGGCTTTAAATAAAATAAACAAATCGTCCACTCTAACAAGATTCCTGATATAACACTTTCAGTGTCAAAGAAAAATTTGCATTTATTCAATTAGAGGTATCTGGCTGACCGTACTCGGACGTAGGTCTGATGGTAGCCGACCACGATAAAACGCGACATTGGCGACCAATTTGAATAGATACCGGACGTCCAGATAATGATACGAAGAGGATTAGACCGATCCAGCTCATTAGAGAAATTCATGAGACCAAGATAGATTTGATATTCTTTATTGGAGATGCAGACGGAAAAGACAATAGTTTAATTGATAAACTAAGTGTTAGCAGTTTTTATTTTATTCATTGCGGAATTTTATTGGAATTTAAAAGGAGTACAGCTGAGGCGATGATAAATATGGATGTTAGTTATAAATAAACATAAAATAAGTAGAAATATACACATATTCATACGGTAAAAATAAAATTCGAAACAGGTTTGAAAGTAAAACTGTTAAAACGAGATCATTTCAAAAGCTTAAAGACCTTTTATTCAACGATTGAAAAAAACCACAACTCAAACTAATAAGAACTTACAGGTTAAACTCGCAATTCATTCAAATTGAACTGCAATTGCTAATTACTAGTGCAATCAAAGGTGCCTATTAATGCCGTCGTATTTACAAGCGTCGATCTTTTTAATAGGGATCGGATAGAACTAAATATTCTAAACTCCAGTATTGAACTATTTATGGATTAGATTCATCTAGCTGGTGAACAGCGGTAACCACGTTAATTAGAAATTTTATGACGGGTAATTGACATTACACTTTCATTGAATCGTTATTATAGGACTACAGATGATTAATAATAATTAAATAGTAATGGTACCTGTACAAATTTAACAGTTTTAACGATTACATAAATTCTATACGTTAAACGTGTTTTTAGTTCCCTTTTAAATTTGCTGCCATCAGATAATATTATAATTTCAATTGCATGACTTTGCTCTTACTCGATTTTACTTATGACCTTTTAATATTTAGTAATCTT
>LGAG01000075.1:371966-441656 GCA_001278395.1 Lerema accius
CTGGCAGACAACTGATGTATCAAGGAGTAACTTAGGCTACTTTTTTACTTTCGTTTCGGCGTAGGGTTCCCGAAGCGAGGCGAGGGCGGGTCCACTAGTTCCTTAATAAATTTAAAGAATATTTTTAATATCTTATCAGATTTAAATCTTACTAGACCTTTTAAATCATACAGAAAGACACCATTATTTTATTCGCTCTATAGTTAAGTTACAACGAGGTATTATTTTACAATAACTGCAACTATTTTAAAAGAAAAACGTGCAATGGTGTATTGCATTGTTTACATTCACTTCCAAATTCATGCAACAACATGTATTTTTACTGTTGCTTTATTTCCCGTACAGAATTCTTCATAATCATATTTCAGAGCCAAGTTCTCTGTTTACGTTGCTACAATTACTGAATGTTTACTCAATCCGATGTATGGGGTAAACTGAATCTATTTTTAATGCTTTGATCTCCTATGGCGGTAATAAAGCGATATTAGATTCACAAGAATGAAGATGATGATGGGTTTGTCTTAAGAGTTTCTTTAGAAAGTCTTTGTTATTGTCTCTGTTTCATGCACATATTTTATTATCATGGTTACTAGTGAATAATTTGATTAAATCTCAGTGGCTACTAAGAATCTTTAACCATCACTTTACCCCTTATATTCAAACGATATTCTTAGTCCACTAAATGTCCTGTTGCGAGTAGGTTCTTGTAATTGCCAATTATAATTAAACTCTAATCAAGTATTTGCCTCCATTAACTCTATTGGTGGCAATTTTATGATACTACTTACCTTACAATAAAATTACGATTAAACTTCGAGGTCCTCTTTAATGAAAGTAAAGTAATTACAATTGTTTATCTACTCAATGTACCGTACATAAAATACACAACAGAATTATATTATCTAGACGAATTCTTGCTTAGAATAAATAAAACCAACAACATTTTAATTGGATAGCAACTAACAATTATTGCCACGCGACTTAGCTATTCGGAGCGCGTTCTCTAAAAGGATTATTTTTATTCTCTTCATTGGACGCAGTTAAAACTTCCGTTTCTTTCTCAAAAAACCAACGAACTTGATTTACGATACGTATATTGAACAAATTTGTCGTAAAGCACGGTTTACGGTTCGATGCGTCTATTCGGATCTGCCTCGGTATAATATTTCTATCCAGATTAAATTATGACTGTAATAAACAACGCTCAAGAGCAATATTGACGTAGCCACGGGTAATTATGGTCGTAAATGAGTGATATACTAGGCCGTTGAAAAAGTAAAGCAATGTGAATAAACCTTGGAAAAAGTTTGATGATCGGACATCGCACTAAACGACGTCAGAAACTAACGAAATATTTTGCTGTGCCGATTTTGTATGGTTTGTTTCGTTGTCTTTGTCATTTAAATGTCGTAGTAAATCAATAACTTTGTATTATTATTGCAATGTAGTAAGATAACCAGTATTGGTTGTTGTTACATCATGTTAATTTATAGAACCTACAACAAAGTATAACGTTGCTTTATGAGCATTATCCCACTATGTTAAGAAATATAATAATTTGCTTTAACTGTGATTAAATGAAGTAAACTTGTTACTCTTATTACACGATCTCCAAGTCAATAAAAAAATATTCTATAAAATCAACCTCACGTAAAATAGGAATGATAACAAGCGTATAAATTACGCGTGGGAGCAATAAGTACCAGGCAAATTACACGGACGATTATCAAAAAAATTTGCGTAATAAAATTTTGTGGAGGTCATAAAGGCCGAAACGCCTGGTGTGCCGCACATATTTTATTAAAAAACTTCTACCATCGTGTCACCACAGTCGGCGTTACAAGTTTGTTCGACGATGTCAATCTTCTTATATTAAATATTTTCCTCACTGAATCTTTTAGTGAGCGTCGTGAAATATCTGGACCGGCGAAATTTGATGGAAGAGATGAGATTACAGAATTTGTTGAAAAACAAGCTGATAGCATCGTTTATACCAAACGCGTTAAATTCTGTGAATTTGATAAAATATTATTTGAATTTGTCTCGAGTAACACTGACTTTATAGCTAAAGAAATATCCATTTAAATTCGCTTATATTTTGTTAATACAGAATCGATAATAAAGGTCAGAAAGCAGATAAAAAATTAATAGCGTAAATATTTACATTTCGAATAAAAAAAGTAATTACTTCTGAGTAGATTCTTTATACGCATAAAAACTTTTAAGTAACATCATTTGAAACTTGGTAAGAAGTTCGAAAAGTACTGGTCCATCTTCGTAATAAGATGGAAAGAAACTGAACGAAGACGGATACTCTGACGTCAGTAAAATACTCGTATGACAAAAAAGCAATGGAAATAAATTTAAATATTTGGATATTTTAACTAGTTACAGTTTTCAATATTGAGGAAATAACTTCATTTTTACTTGCAACTGGTATTCAAAAAATTTATTACATTACAACCAATTAATTAAATGGTTATATTTTTTTGCGCCAAAAATTATAAAATCAAATGCTATTGTTCACTTATATTTATATATAAAAACAATATTCTAATTATTTCAATAAAAACTATCTACAGTTATTACATGCCAATATAATTTCAATACAAATTCTCAACGAATATACCAAATATTTCTAAATTTACTTCGAGAGCTGTCAAAATGTCTACATTATTGCGACATAAATCGTAATGATATAACAATAAAAGTCAGAATCACAGAAACACGCAATACAAATTCAACAATGACTAACAACACTCGAACCGGTAATAAAGCAAATAGAAAACAACTAAAAGACACTTCAAGTATTCCATTGTGCTTCGGTGCCACCCATTGTTGATAGTAAAATGTAAAAATCACTTAGCACTATACGGTCTTTGAAGGCGTAAAACAATTTAACATAGAAAACCCTAGCCCCTATTCATTCATGGAACGCTTGGTAAATTTTTATTGAGTGCCCCTTTCATTAAAATCTACGCTAATGAGAACGTGTTAATAGGAACTTCCGTGCTTCGGTTTCTAGTTTACATTATCCGATGCCTTTAATTCGATTCCTTTTTATCTTTCCCAGCGTAATGGTTTTTTTATCGCCATGTATAAATTTTATTTCAGTCTTTGGTTTGATTCTGACTGCCGATACTACCCACATAGAATAATGCTCCGTTTCAGTATCATTAAACTCTGTTTATCCTTTGTTTGGATCATCCATCACGCGACTTCTTTGATAAAAGTTATTTGTAATTCAGTCTCGTTTGATGTCTCCAAATTCTTTCAATTTTTTGTGTTCGACCTGTTATACAAAACCGTGCGCAATAAACTCTTTATCGGTTCCAAATTAACTATATTAATTAAATCTCTCACGGTTCGAATTATTAACGCCATCCACTTGTAATGGGTTTGAATTCTCGCGTGGGTAATTAAATAAATTATTTCCAGTTCAACGGGGAAGATTAGCGATAAAATTTTTACTCAGTTTACTTTTAATGTCTTAATAAAAATCAAGGCAAAGAGACCGGCACACGAAAACGATGAGGTTTGTCTATTATATCGATTAGGTATATAATATTCTTTCTCGTTCAGTATCGAAATGGAATTAGGTTTGATTGCACGTGAATAATTTTTTCATTGACTTAAAAATTTGGAGTTTCGAGAATATTTTTTAGTATTTCACGCTTTGATTTTTAATGATTATCCTACTCATTACTTAGATAATATGGATTATCAGGTTTCTTTAAATGCCATACTTTATTTAACTCTATCTCCAAACGTATTTCTACCACACTTGCATTGATACGTATGGTTAATAGTGTAAATACAAGTGAGACCAAAATTAAATGAGCAAGTATTCTGAATAAAAACATCAGAGACACTGAAGCATAAACGAACTGTACGTTTAAAATAAAACCCAAACAAGTAGGATTTACAGGCAGAGTTCACACCATGCATTCGACAGGTATTGGCAAAGCATTCGCACGTGCAGCCTAGAATCGTATAAATCGTGCCGTTCTCACAAAACATGAGTGGACTACAGCGTGTACCGGCCGACCTGGAAATCAAAAAACACCATCGACAGGCCTTTGCCCCAAAGGGAATAGTAATGTTGCTTTCGAGTTCAGTTTCCGTGCAGCGAATTAGATTCGAGCGTATGAGGCAACGCAACGCCGCTTGTTGCCCGATAACCGTTATTCAGACCCCACATCGTTCAATTTGATTTACCTTCTATGTTTTGTAAATCTACGTGAAGGTCTTTCAATCAAAAATTATAGGGTATGTTTGATATTTTCCTACCTACAATATTACTAACTTTCTTCCTTTGTTCTTGGCCTTAAATTCATCGGCAATGCGATTGTTGTTACTGATGTCTGTGGACTAAAAGAGCAACCATCTTGTGACTCATTAGTTTTTTTGGCTATGTCCACAAAATAAAGCTATAGTTTTATTATTAGACAGTAAAATTAATGTGTCCCTTCTACAGAGTAGTGAGATTATGTAATTTGTATGTTATATCCATTCCTTTTTCATGTTATAATACAGCTCAAGTTATAATCAGCTTACTTACTCTCAAAAACATTACCTTCTTTCTGGCGCAGTCGGGTAAACTGCATAACTTCTACCTAAAAGCAAAGCTTGCTAGAGTCTTATGCAAAGGAAATGGCGATATTGCAAGGAAATTGGATTAGACCGCGTGGAGCAACTCTACGGGCGTTGTATCGATAGCCGATAATTCTACATACCACATTCCAATAGTAGCAGCTCTATATTTTTACTTACTATCGAGGAGGTTTAAGACATTTCTGGTCGAAATTCGACCATAACTCTTAATGCCAAAAAATATTATTAGTTTCTGTAGATGTCGCTGGTTGGCAGATGTTGATGTCAAATGCCAAATCCATATACTTTCCAATCTCTTCTTCAGTTGTTTACGATAACTATGTAAAGACGTAAATGTATCAACTCTAGACCTTTTTTTATCCGACCGCGCTCGAAGGAGGGGAATGTTTTTAAAACGTATGTATGTCCATTTCTTTGGGCTGTTCTTCATCTGAAACGGCTTGACGGTATTCAATTATAATGAGTAACCTCGTAGAATTCATCTCCATTTCGAGAGTGACATACGCTAAATATTTTTAAATAAATGGTTCAGACTTAAAAAAATAATATATCCTGCAATTTTTAGCAGGCGGGTTTTTTATTCTTCTATTATTTAATGACCTTCCCTATTGAGTTTTATTCTCTAACAAACGACCTTAACAATTGTGACCGAAACTTCGAGTTTATAATTGATTTATTACTTCAAATCAATTGTGGTTTCAGTAATAAATCAATTAACAAGCAATCTATTCGATGACGAAGTTTAGCTGCTATTTACACCGGACAAAGTTAAATTGATAAATGTTATAGGTCACCTTCAATTTTAAGACTTCAATTATAATTGAAGTTAACTGAACTTCAATTAGGGTTTCCAATAATGATCTAGCTAAGTTAATTAAGAGACATTCCTAGGATTGAGCCCGACAGAATAGCAAACGAGTTAGCAGTTCCATCATCCTTTGCCGCCCATGGATATCGTGACAATCCTCAGGTAGAAAACTATAAAAGGACCATTAATTGATTAGTAGGTCCTGTTAGTGATAGATATGAATAAATAATCTTTATATCAATACGAGATTTCAACTTAGAATCCCTTTTTAAGAATAATGCCACCAAATACTAGTTTGAACTTTATCATAGTTAAAGTTTACATCACAGAAAAGTGGAAAAAGCTACACTTCACGTATAATACGTGCTTTAAATACAATTGTTATTAAAAAAAAACATTATTACCATGCCTGAATATACACATCACACACACGGAACAACCCTATAGAATATAGTTGTATATTATCAGCTACGGTTGAATTTCGTCCTCTAGTTTAATTTATTTAAAGTCTTCCTCAAAAAGAAAAGGTATCAATAATTAAACGTAGTAATCGTAAATGCAAAGAGCGATCCACCCGCAGCGTATCACAGATAAGGGATAGTGACGTAATCGCTTCCTCGTCGGGCTGGCACTGATGCGTTTTGAATCTATGATAGGGATGATACCGGATATCCGAATAAGATATCCGAAACTGTATCCGAATTTACTGACGATTTCGATGGCTATTTTGGCACTACTATTTTTTTACTAAGGTTTTTTTTTCTTTTTTATATTGGAAGACGAATGGATACTTTGGGTTTGAAGTTATGCGATGTACTGCTAAAAATTATAATTGAATATTTAAAAAAATCATACTAGAATACTACCTACTTTAAAAAAACTTTATGTTATCACGAAACCGATCGGTCAAGTAAAAGTAATTTTTCAAAAGGTTTCGGATTAATCCCTTGGGAACCTATTTTTAATTCTCAGAACATATTGTATATATGTGCTAAGTTTAATTGAAATCCGTTTAATCGTTGATGATTTAATCCCAAACATGTGGACGTTCACATCAGCCTAAGGGACCGTACAATCGGGATAAAATCTATCCTATAGGATATGTCTATCTATCTTATGTTATATTAATTATACAACATGAAAGAAATTCAAACATCCGATCATCTTTGCAAACTTTTACAATCATAATAATAAGTAGTGGGATAAATACTTCTTCTTAATTTAAAATATCTAACTTCATTAATAAAATAAAAATATTTTGTTGAATCTCCGTATCCTTAAATATCCTATATCTACATCACTACTACAGCCGCATTTAGTATTAAAATAATCTATTGTATAATTTTATTTTTAATAACTTCTGATTGACGACGGTATAATTAAAGAGATATTATTATCGTATAATAAAGGTCTTTGACCGGAGTGACATGCCGTCATCTCCAGATTCAGATAGAATTCACGATCTAGGTCTTTCATATTCTAAACATTGCCAAGGATTTCTTTTACAATACAATAGGTCATTCTTCTCATCTTTTATTGCATAAGAATTTGAATATTCTGTCTACAGGCTCCGATTATTTGTGTGCATATACGAATCTTAATTTTTATAAAAACACAGCGTAGTTAGGTTTGTGTTTGTCACTGAACTCCTCCTAAACGGCTAGACCGATTATAATATTTTTTTTGTGACGTATTTTAGAAGTACCGAGTATGGTTTCGAACCTTTGTTGGACCCGGTAGGTGGTGCTATCGTCGAGATACTTCAAAGGTACAGCTAAAATATTACACATATTAGACTCCGACATAGCAGAAGTTGCTCTATATGACGAGCAATTACTAAAAATACAAGGAAATTCTAGATTAGGTGTGTGATGTGGAAATATGGTAGAATGCGCGGTCTTCTAACAAATAGTAAATTTTTACCTTGAATGGGAACAGAACCCAGTCTCTCAAGTAGATTGATCAACAGCTAGGCCCCTACTATTATTTATAAGTTTATACAATCCCCAGGCAATTAAAAACTTGTATGTACAAAACATTACCATAAACAAACTGGCAAGATAAGATATTATTACGTATTCTTTGGTTTAAATTTCGAATATGACTATCGAGTTTCAATTAAATGCTTACGATTTTAGTGATAACAATCTTTATTACGCGACCAGTTTAAGAAGGGCTTTTTAAGTCTCCGAATTTAATAGGTACTAGTTATAATTTTTAAGGTTCAATGAACTAAGGGTCGAACTACATAGATGCGACAATCGGATTTTCTAGTTTAAAGGTCTGTTTTACACGGCTTTGCGAGAAAGGTTGTATTTAAGCAATTTGTGTGTTTGTCTACTTCTTCGATACAGTATGCAACGGTTTGACAGATTTCAACATAATTATGGCATTATATTTATTTGCCTTCATTGACAAAAAATACTTTTAAATCTAACGAAAATTAGGTCAGATACAAGATAAAGGTAATAAGTTTTCACTCATTATTTTCCAACAAAGCTTCAAATTAACATGCCCAAAGGCCCCAAAATGCCCGAAGACTGGATAAGAGTATCGCTGTAATTATTCTACTAATTTGGTAAAGTACGCATAATTCCAGGTATATAGCCTTGAGCAATCTGTACAAAGATCCTAATAATCAATTAATATGATAGCTATGATAATCACTATGATCTTACGCTACGAAGCAAACAGTATTACACGAGAGCTTTGTATCACGTCATAATTATAATTATGAATAGACTGAGATTATCCCAAGACCAATAATAGTACGAGTGTAGATTCACCCTAAGGGCACGTTTACACGATGCGTTGCGACATTTGCGACAACATTGCGTCGAGGTTGCCATTAAAAATACTTGAGGATTATGCTCTGTCATGGAACTTCTACAGTTCAATTGCTCCTTCTAATGTTGTCAACTAATCATTTCGCTAAGACAACTTAACGGTAACATAAAGTAACATGTGGACGCGCCCTAAGGGTGTCAAATGGAATGTCACAATTCGTCATTTCCTACCTAAACGAGTCGTTACGAACTTTATACGTTTGCATACAACTTTTACTAACATTTAGATAATTAACAACATTCTTTGTCAGTTATTGCGACACACTAACGAATAAGTTTATTGCTGCGGCACCGTTAAATAAATTTATGTTTACGAAGAATTATAAATGGCTTTTGTTTACGGCTTTAACGTATTTATAGAAATGTATGGACATCTCATTAGGTTTTAGGCAACTGACTTTAAAGTTTAATTAGCGAATTGGAATAAATTAAGTAAAAAAGTAGTAAAACAGTGAAAGATATGCAATTCATTTGGTTTGTCGTTGTGTTGTTTTGTAATTTTATGGGATTATACTACTTACATTCTAGAAATTTACAGCATACTAACTGATCACAGATTTGTTGCAACAGCCATAGAAATTACTGTAGGTATTATTGGACCAGTATTATATAATATTCCAAGAGTTTTATATGCGGAGTTCATTTTCCTTTTTACCAGACTGCATCAGAAGTATTTTTTTACCGTATGTATTTAACGGCTTGATGTGTCGACATGGGAAGTGTCTTTGGATTCATCTATATTATGAGAATGCTTCTAAAGAATACGCGGTCCCAAATAAAATCATCACATTTTTTATCGAAATCGGTTTAGCCGTTATGAATTTATTGACAGACACACATACACTACAATATCTTTCTTTACTAATATTAATAAAGCTGAAGTAGAGTTTGATTGTTTGTTTGAACGCGCTAATCTCAGCAACTATTAGACCGATTTGAAAAATTCTTACAGTGTAAGATAGTCCATTTATTGAGGAAGGCTATAGGCTATTATAACATCACGCTATGGTGAATAGGAGAGGAGCAACAATAAAAAATATTGGGAAAATGTCAAAATTACGCGGACGGAGCCGCAGGCGATTGCTAGTTGAAGAAACGTCTGCAGTACCATGTACCGTTTCTATTTCTACATTGCAACTACAAATTGCTTATCAATGAACACGAATATACACTGAACTACAGTTAGTTCGATTCAATAAATCTTCTATGCCCAGAAGCGACGGAAGCAAGTTTTAATAAAGATGCAGGCGTGCACGCAGATCTGTATCGTATAGATGTGTCCAAATCGGGCGTAGAACACGTTTGTGAATAATTTCGTAGACCATCTAGTGCTCAACTGCTCTGTATTTTTGTCTCTCGACTTCTTCGACGTACTATTAGAAGCTAGAATTAGCTTTGCTTTAAATATTTAGCCTAAAAGTAGAAGTTAGTAGATACGACCCTAGACTTCTCAACTCCATTTATGATGTAACAAACTATAGAAAACCTAAACACCCGGTGGCTAAAAATAGGGAGGGAGTAGGTGAATGTAATAAAAATATAACAGCCAATATCATCTATAACAGAGACAAATCCCATGACACCACGATTTAATATCTATAAAGTCGTTGAGGCCGTAGAATACCATACCATAGTTGAATAACATACACATCTACCTCTCCAAAAACATTACTTCCTGGAACATGCGAGCAATAATTATGTCCGGAAGCCTGTCTCAAGTCAGTAGAGACGTTGTACAACCTAGATGTATCTAAATTGGTCACAGAGCAGCCATGTGAATAATTTCATAGCCCATCGAGCCTCCGAGCGCTGTGTGGGTCGACACGACCTTACGAAATAGGCAAAACTGAGTGTAATACACGTGTATTCTTGTAATTGTAGACTTTGTCCAATTTTACGGGATTATACGGATAAAATAAAATTTCTTAATCTTTATGTGAAATAACACTATTTATAATTATGTGGACTTAAGTTCCCGCATTAAGATTCCCTCTGTAGTAACTAGTATCTATCACTAGTCAACTTCTTTAATGTACCTCCGTTTTGTAAAGGTGCTTTAATATGGAGGAAAAGAAAAGGAATAGACTTTATGATATCGGCTTTATAAAAGACATACTTAAGCCTAAACTAGAATCAGATACACATCACACAAAATAAAACAATTCGGTCGCTAAATTCCAACTACTAAAACACCCAAAAATACTGAACACTCAAACGCCTATAAAAAAGCCAAACAATAAAACAAAAAACGCTCATCTCGTCAGTTGATTAATAATATATCCTAATGTGGTTAATAAAAATAAATATAGCATCATTACAGCTTCGTCGTGTGGACGGGAACGAACATCGCATCCGTCGGCAGATTAATGATGTTCTTTATTGCTTTCTGAAGCTACGGTGATAATATTTCAACTTATAGAGGTCACTGCTATAACGGCAGCTCCATCGCCTATGACCCAGTTGGTCATATTGCCTAGTTCTGTTATGGTGTCGATTACTATCAATTTGATCATTGGAATTTAATTTTTTTTAAGTCAGCAAGTTCTATGTCATTAATAGATAAACAGGAAACTTGACTACTAAAACTTTAAGGGGGGGGGGAGCAATAACAATAATAAATATATAGGTCACTTCCACAATGAAGATGTATTCAATGATATCTCACATGTTGAAGTCTGTTTAACAGCTCACAGTGTAGAGGTTACCATAAACATGGAAAAATATGGGGTTGTTTATTAAGTACGTATAAAATGTTGTTGTATACTCCTTAAATACTTATGTAAAGTCTATGAATAAATTTTCTTTATAGACCTGAAAAATTTGTTATTAACGTTGTTGAAAGTCCTAAAGTTTGGGTAAACCGATAATACTTAATCGTTTTATAAATGCCATCAGGATCAAAACCGATCTATCATGATAAGCTTCTTCGCTCTTCTGAATTAAACTAAGTGTTGGAATTACTTTTAAGATACTTAAAAACCGCTAAAATATCTGCATAGCCTTTTATAAAAAAGATATTTTAATTACTTAGCAAAGTAAGTCAGTGGGTATAGTTCAGGATACTTCTATCTAGTACACCATTAATATTGTTCTGCTTTAGAAATAATTCTAGGGTAAACAACTAATCCACACTTAGTAAGTAATCCAAATGAATTTAAAACGATTCACTGCAAAATAATAAATACCTTTTAAATAATTATCATTAAAAACTCATTAGTAGGCAAAAAGTGCAATCACATCAGTTGAAATTGCTTCGAAAAGAAAATACTTAAAAAATTCAAATAGAGATTTTACTTCGAATGCATTAGTATTTTAATCTTCACACGAAAGGATTGAGCTTATTAAATAAAAAATCCTTATTAGTTTAAAGCCAAGTGAAGCATTAATTAAAAAGACACTTCAGGAGGTTATTTAAATACAACTAAGTTTCTAATAACTTATGAGAATCTAGGGTATAGCTCTTGGAAATGGTCGTCTTGTGCAAAGATTCACAAAAATTATCCAACTGATCTAAAAGGAGGGCAGTGTTTTAAGAATAAATAGTAATATTTTTCGAGTTTTTACTTATTTTATTAAAACTACTAAATTCTCACGATCTACGATGATCATATGACTATACTCACCGGTCGACGAAATTTCAAATAAAATAAAAGTCATAGTAACAATACGATTGAGCTAGTTACAAAAATGCAACTACATTTATTTTATACCTACAACTGCCTTACAAAGACATTGAAAAGTCAGCGAAACAAAATACAAGTTCCTTATAAATAAATAGAAGACCATTAAGATAATGAGTTTGCTTCAGATAAAACGATAGTACAAATAGTAAAAAACAATGATTAAAATAATGCTCAAGAAAACAAAAGACTAATTAGACGCCATCTATCGCCTACTGAATACAAAAACGCGTCCAATGAAGCTAAGAATAGATAATAATATGGATAGCTTCTAGTATTAAGTACGTTCGCGTTCATCTTTAAGAAGCAATTAAGGTACTTTATTTCTTTCATTAGATCGCGATTCCACTGCTTACGTTTTATTTATTGCTGGAAGTTCGAAAGCTTTTATTCTTCCAGAACATTGTGAGGCAACTTTGTTGGAATGTTTTGTAGATAGAAGCATTTTGTTGTTATTTATAATGTAATTATTTACATTGACAATAGAAATGGGTACGTAAAGGAAGAAAAGCTGGTAAGAAGAAATTACTCAAAATTACTTCCGCAGCTCATGAAAGACAAAAGTTTTAACCGTGATTGTAATAGAGAGCAGAAATATTTTCTGATAACTTCAATGATAACACAGGTATTCTTGTTTTAAAAATAACATTTTTTTAGTGGTTTACGTAACGTAGTGGTTTAATAAACAATAATGTCAAAAAGTTATTCACTTACGATTTGTAAAATAAGCGTAATGCTCCTGTTATGATCCCTGAACGAAATTGAAGTTATCATTCAAATTCAAGTGTACTACTGCATACTCAAACTTTGCGTTATATAAATAATTATGATTTAAGTTACAGCTTTGCAAATGAATAAATTATGGTGGATATAATTACCATTGAAATTATTTGAATCGAAGATACTTGTACGTAGAAGTGCGGCCATAACGAATGATTGTGCAATTAAGCTTCCATTATGTGGCGCATAATCACGACGATTCAGATGGAAATTGTGGTAGTTCAACAGTGAATTAGATTATAAGTATTTTATGAAAACCGACGACTGGATAATTATAGTTTAGCGAACTAATGAAACTTGACAATAATAATAGTAATAATTTATAAATCTTTGCAGTGATCTGTGATTGTATAAGAAATTTTATATCTTAAACTGCGATAAACGTCTTTTCAAACTTATAACTGCTGTAAAACAAAAGCAATTAATTTGTAATCA
The DNA here is from genome assembly GCA_001278395.1 of Lerema accius. Classification (NCBI taxonomy): domain Eukaryota; kingdom Metazoa; phylum Arthropoda; class Insecta; order Lepidoptera; family Hesperiidae; genus Lerema; species Lerema accius. The sequence continues at coordinate 385,130 of LGAG01000075.1, forward strand.
ACATAAGCTAACTAATTCCTAAATTTACATCCACTTACGTCTTTCCTTTATGGTTTCAAAAGGAGATCTACCTTAAGACTGGCATGATTATTACACACTAAAATACGTTATAATGTTTAGGGATATAAAATAAAGTGTGAATTCTGGAAAATCTAAGGAATTATTTATACAGCGCGTAAACGCGGTGCAGTGTTGTGTCCAAGCCTTATTTCTTGCGTTTCACACGCACCGCGACCCGTCCGATCATCTGCTTCTTGAATACTAATAAGTTAATCTTTTATATCACGTTCTCGTGAAACAAAGAGATGAGAGCAAGTACGAGATAAATCGTCCAAAGTAACTTGATCTCTCTCTCAAATAACCTCAGTCCAAAATCTTAATAGTTTTGGTGTCTCGACAGATCTTGGATGCATTCTACCTCGGTGGTTGTGAGTATTAAGTACCGTCGGAATTATGAAAGGATATGCTCTTTGAATACCAAGCAGCCATTTTGTGTAGTGAAGCAAATGACGTATGGTGTCCGAGAATTTTTCACTCTTCAGTTAAGTAATTCATATGATAATCTGGGTCTAAATGGCCTCTTTAAAAGGTACTTAAATGTTACGTGAGAGGAAGCATCTGTAAGAACCTTTGAGTATCTCAATACAAAATGAAGGAATTCTTTACTGATTATAACAATTGGGGAAATATTACGTTGGGATTGAAATTTCACTACATACTCATTTGTTAAACAAAATATAAAATGACTTAATTGTTTTTGATCATCCTATTATTTCATGTTGTTGGTTTAGTGCTACATTATAATTATTTTGCTTTTAATTATACAGTACGCATGTTTGGTTATTTCAATGTACAGTTTCATGTTGATTCCTAGTAACTTTAATTTTATATGTTCACAATATGAAATTGATTTGTGTTCAACCAAAATTATCATAATTGGTATAATGACCAGTTGTTGCTAACGAAATGATTGTAATGTTAGAATAGAATTATTCATCGTAGTACGTTTTAATATTAATGTTACAATTCAGAAGACCGAAACCAACAAGTATTTGCATGATTGTGCATAATAATTTAGGCAATTTTTGAAGCGAAAGTTCGTCAGGAAATTTATTTAAACAATTGTATTAGTTACAAATAAATTTATTATTTATGTACTGAAATCTAGATCTGAAAATGCTCCCAAAATAAATTGATTAATTATAATATAAAAAATAGGTACAGCGATAATGTAAAACCTATTTTTGAAGCTTAATGATTAATTTGTATGTTCCAGGTACCTACTACAAACCTTAAATTGGGGTAAGACCACTTCCACATATAATTTATGATATGAAACATCTAGATCTAGAATCATTCGGGGAGTTAGAAGTTCCATAGTAAATATAAACCTGCCTAGTTTTTACAATGGGGAAACCGCTGATTAACCGAAGAAGCTACAGTCGTTTTGATCAATCCTACAAATGGCGGCTCTATTTCATGCTATATAGCACTCGTATTTTAAGGACCTCATTAACATAATATATAAGAAAAAACTGTCTCTTTCAATATCAATGATGAAATGTATTATCAGTATTTATTGATTAGTTTATTGACTATCAAGTTCAGCCTTAAGGATAAGCATTGCTAACTAACACAAATGTTCAACAAACCTGTTACGTATCCATTCATAATTTTATCAAATCAATTGAAAATCATTTACTCAATTACTGACTAAATGGTAGGAATTCAAGTTTCACTTTCAACAGTAAGACCCTATATATTAAGCAAATTTCTCTAAGACATTTTAAAGTTCAGCATCAAAGCGTGGTTCACTTCACTTCTCCCTTCATTTATATGTGCGGCGTCACTCCATAAACGACTGTACTGTTTTGAATAAATCTCCTACTTAAATAGTAACTCAATAAGGTCAGAGCTCGTTTGGCTCGTGTTGAAAGTTAATGCTCACTGAATTGAAAAAGGTTAACTTGATTTGCATTTTACTTCAAACAATTTTGTGAAATTCTCATCTGTTCTCGTGCTTATAAGTAGATCGTCTTTGCGCTTATTAGACATAGTGAGATTCTTACTTAGCTTCTATGTTGTTAAAAAGCAGTATTCGTAACAGACACTTCACTTTCTTAATCATAGTTAATTAAAGATTAAAATGCAGATAGATTAAAGTAACAGGAAATTGATGTACTAACGATTAAAGCCGAAATCAGTGGTGATATATCTTATAGTGAGTCAAAAATTAAATGTACAAAACTTGTAAGTTTCATTAAATCGTTCCCACACTTAGCATCTTTGACTTCCGTGGAAACGAAAACGATTTAGCTATTGCATTAGCAGTAATACTAACTCTTTAACAAGTGCCGGCTCATTAGACTTGAATAGCTGAATAGATAGAATGCCACGAAATGTTTAAACCGTTCGCTTTACTTCAAACGAAGAGGTGATAAGCGATGAATTAAAAAGTTAATTTAGCTGGTCTTTCCGTGGCAACCATTATTTTGGTCAATACATTTATTTAAAACATTCTGCATGATATTTTGCATGAAAAGAAAGGCAGACTTAAGGTTATCTTTTTTAACTTTCAGGCACCGCTTACTTTTAGTAGTTTTCTACTATTTTTATAATGATTTACATAGTTTAAATAAAATATCATACTTTTTGTTATCAGAGTCTCCAATATTATTTTTCTAATAAGAAACTACTATCTATAATAAGAAACTACAATACAACCTAGGGCTTACTAATAAGATTAATTAAGTTGGCTTTGAAAAACAAATCCTATTCGGTTTCTTGGTTACAAATTACTTAACCTTTAACTATTTCAAATCTTTATATTTCTTATCGTATTACTTGAGATGTCTCTTTATTCATATTTGACCTTCTTTCAATTCATAGCTTATAATCAATATGTAAAACAAATAAAATGATTATTTCCTCCCACATTGGTGAAACAATTACTTTACTATGACTAAGTTCACCACCCGTTCAGTTGTAACGCCTTTACAAAGTAACCGCTGATTCACTGCAAACAATCATAACTAATGAATTGTCTAATATAGCTTTGAATTCACCGAGTATTGATGATATTGATGGGTGGGATAAGTGTAAATAATTAATGTATGACAAATTTGACCCAACAATTTTATCTACTCGAGTATAAAAAGGTTCAAGTATGTGGTTACGTTTTGTTGAGAAGTGGGAATTAGTGTTCACTGTTTAATTTATCAAGGTCTGTTATTTATAATTTTATAGGTACTTTTTACTTTAATTATTGCGGACACTTAGCTTTCGAAAAAAATATGTCGTCATAGCTAAGAATTAAAGGGCAAAATTATTAGGTACTTAATAAAATAAATAAATACTTTTAAAAAGGCGTATTTTTTACAACTGATATCAATAAAAATAACAATATAGATTATTTCGGAAAACTTTTAGTGGGAAATTAAACTAAAAACTATGTTTGTGATGCAATGCACATGTACACTAGTTGAAAACACATATAGCCCAGTTTTAAAATAACTGCAAATTAATGTTCGTAATAAAAATAAACTAGTTACAAAATATGAGCTACCTTGCAATCGAGATTCAATTGACCGGATCAATAAAGACATTAAGTCGGCTGCGATATCAATCTCTTCGTAATCTGACCAGTCATGAGCAGTGTGGTCCGTAAATAAAACGAAGCATATTTTCATGTTCTTTATAGTTGCATTTTAGTTAGCAGAGCTTTTGGTCTTTATAGTTTCATTTGAGTTAGTTTTTAAAAATCTAGTGAAAGGTTTAAAGTTCCAAAAACACATACGCCTTAACATCACACACATACGAGTAATATGGCTAGAAAAGTTTATTTGAAAATGAATAATAACTTCCAAATTTCAAAAGATATAATAAATGTAGAACTAGGTGAAATTATAAACTTGCTCTGCAATAAAAATAGCTAATTAAAATTAAATTACGCCTGTGGCACTTTCAGAAGTATTTCTATTTATAAATACTGCTGCTTCGTCATCTGTATTACTTGAATGATTCTGCTACTTTTGGTCATCATTTACATCAAATCATGAAATAAAATTATTATTAATTTTTATACTTCAACTGTTCACTATGGTTTTTTTTATCAACCTTCCATAATTTCACTTCCCTCTTCCCTCTCATATCATTAAACCTTTTTGTGTTCATATACATCTTCTTGTCTTGAATTACAATTTAAATTGAGCCCCAGCAAGCAACAGTAAATAATTAAATAACCGATCTTCATATTACGTTCACATTCGGTTTGGTATCACAGTCAGTACGGAAATATTCCCTTTGAACCCACCCTCATCGGCTTATTAGAATTCGTAACAAACTTTTGGGGTGTTCAGTTTAGATTTGTATCTATTAGGACCTTGAGTTACCCCATACGCGTATTATTTAGGACTGAGCGATGTGTTTTATGTTTAAAATTTTATGGTTTTATTACTTTTTATCTCATCTGAAATAATTAATAAGTTGTTGTCACTTAAATTTAGAATTTAAGTTACAACTTTTTTAGTTCATCTAAAGAACTAACTATTCGCTCAAACAATAGTAAGTTAAGTTATTGTACCTACTCTCTATCCAAGACTTCTAGTACCACTTACAGTCAACTGGAATCATAGTCAAGCACTGAGTTATCCTAAAAAAGAATTCAATTGGACAACGATTAAAAGTTTCTCTTCAACGTTCTTGAATTTTCATAATTATTAAAAACCTACGGCTAATTCTGATAGAGTATTAGAATCAACTCAAGCCTTACAATTAAATTTGTTTTATATACCCAATCATTTATTTTTGAATGACTTTGTACAATACTACTATCGGGGTTTCAAAAAATTTCATTCCTATCCTAAAATTTTCATGCAAAATAACTTACCACTTGATCGTTGCAACTGGAGCAAGTCTGTTAGATTTGTATCTAATAGACACGAAGCTGATACGTGCTTGGAAACTGTGATTAATTTACCTGAGTTTATTTTTGCGGTAACTGTTCGTTGGGATCGGGTTCAGGACGGGTAGAGTTTAAAATGTATCCCTGTCCAACTAAATTTAACGTATCTGGACCATCTTCTGAATTTGTAATTTGATTTGGGGTCTTTGTCATGTGTGTCCTAAAACTTTAGAAGATTCTCGGGGAAGATAAGTTTAAATTTAATGTTAATGAAAACCCCAATGAAGTTTAGTAGAAAACTTTAAACTGATGGTAAATTAGTAGATATAGAAATAGCATGTGAACATGAAATGAGTGTTTCTAAACCAAATAGTGTTTAAGATAGTAACTAAGTACTGGTATGATTATTGTCTTGTAGGATAGTAGACTATGTACACACTGTTCACTGTATATCTTATTAGAACCAAGCGTCAAAAACCTCTTTAGCTAAATATTATTACAATGTAAGTTTTAAAAACCCCATTAGAAATTTTGTTACCTGTTAAAATTATGTTCTTTTTCTTTGATTTTTTTTATAATTCTAATACCACGTAATAAATATAAAAAATTGCATAAAAACCTGATGTAGGCACTTAATTTAATGGCAAAATATAATTCTGTAAACTTAAATTTAAATTCTATGAAGTCTCACAAATAAAACAAATGATTAATTTTATAATATAGGTACCTGTGCACAGGAAATAAATTAAATTAAATAATGAAAAAAACGTACTATTGCGCTCTTCGGTAACTTTCTAAAGCATTTCTGGGAAGATAACACGTTCCGGAAATATAATTTTATTATGGTCTTCATGTCTATACATCACTACACAAAAGAATAATCAAGCTGAGACAGCTTTCTTGTATTCGAATGATGTTTAAACACTTGAAATCCCTTTCTGCGTAACAAAAAAGAAACGTACCAAATTAACAGACAACGATGACAGGTTACAAGTGATTTTGACAAACTTAACTTTGTAGTCTCAAAAAACGTCGTTCGTAAACATATCTTTGTTACTTACTAATACGGTTTAATTTTGGTCGGCTACATTAGGCACCAGTTAACGTATATTGGTATTCAACTATTCAGTCTTTTGTATCCGCTCTTACAAAGACAATCGATAGAAACAAAGAACTCAGCGAATGGTCAACCTTCTTGTAGGTATGTCACAAGGAGGTGATTTGGACCGTTACTTTACAATGTGACTAATATCCATTAATACAGTGCCGTGTAACAAACAAGCTTGATTGATTACTACAAGATTTTAAAATTTAAGGAGATTGTTTTTAATTTAGAAATATGTATAAGAGAAAGATCTAATAATTATATAGTTACTTCAGAAGAATTACTTGTATAGTTAGGTATAGGAAGATAAATCAATGAAAACAAATGAAAGCGTCAAATAATATAAAATTCGTTCGATAAATGCCGCTCTTTAACACTAAGCTAAACCTCCATCAATAAATACTCTCGCCAAAATAGTGCCACAAAATCACTACAGCTTAATCAACTAAACCACGGGAGATCGTCCTCAATTTAGTCAAATTCCAAGCACATTAATTTCACCGCCGCTAATTCGCGAACACGTAGCTGTAAATAAATCTAGCCTTACACGTCTCTCTGATAGCTTGATCGATGCCTTGTGCTTTTCTAATATATTTTAAAGCCTGCTTCTGGTGTTAGCAAAGTCGTATTCCTCTTCTAGAAGACTCTGATCAATAAACAATGCCGGTAATAGAATTTGCTCTGACTCTTTAGTGATACGGATAAACCTGTGTCCTATACAATCATATTAGGGTATTAGAGGGTAGAAGAATAGAAAACAATGTAGCGACATTCAGTTTTGCTTGTTCTTACTGCAAAAACGCATTTCGCCATCAAGAAATATTAAGATACAATTTAAGGTGATTTATTAACGAATCAAGTTAATAAATACAGGTCGTGATCGTGTTTAGTTGGGCCGCGAGTTGGGAGGGTAGTCGTGATTCGTTCGTGTCATGGGTTCCTTTGAGTTAGGGTTGTCTCTGTAAATATTGTAGTGGGAAGACTGTCTTCATGCAGGTTCTTTCATTTGCTGTTAGTAGCTACAGAACAGGTTTAAATTAGAAATATGGTATTATGAAGATTTACTCTTCTTTTAATGCTTCCTTTCAACGACAAAAACTTAAATACCTAGTACCTGAATAAAAAAAAAAATTATCAAGAAAATTGCTTTTTATACATTGTAATTATTAAACGAAGTAATGTATAAGACGCAGTACGCTGATAGACAAGTTATATTTTCGTATGCTACTACGAAATGTGTACTACAAAAAATGTACTTGTACCCAACATTATTAGCAATGTAATTTTCCATAACCCTGGGTCCGCTCGGATTGTCTAAACCGAACCTCTTTATCCCCCGCAGTGATTCAGAAAGAGACGCACGAGCCGAGTAACCCGTGTTCCGCTGTAGGTTTGTCTCTATCGTTGATTTATTGTAATAGCCGGGTAATGAATTTATTGACCTTGCTCTTTGACTGCAAGAATCAATAATCGGCCAGTTAAAAGGTCTTGTGAATAAAGTTGTAGGAAAGCATCGGTAAGATACAAGAATACTGGATCCCACGATAAACTTAAGGGTTAATTTATAAATGAACAATTTTATCATCCAGTTAATATCCAAGATCTACTGATATCAACAAAGATGAAGCTGCTTCAAGTAGCTCCTTTGCCAAAGCACGTGAAAGCCAATAATAACAACGTAAGTAGAAAAGTAAACATTAACTAGGCGATAAACAATTAATAATACCAAATACTTCTTCGACTTTCAGTGGTTTACTTAAGTACTTACTGAAGCCTAACTTACTGAAACTAGATGTCTTTAATATTATTTTCGTTAATAAAGGAAGATCACATCTTAAATGAACTAAAGACAAGCTTAAAAGTAACTAATACATGGTACAATTAAAGCAGTAAAAAAGGAAGTAAATATTACAAAAACATGCCGGAACAAAACCGTCTGCCGAATGAATCAATCGAAATATTTCCACACGACTTAAAAACTGATAAAAAACAACAGAAAAAACATTTCAAACACTTCATAGCAAAAAATATAGTGAAAAAAGAAACAAAACATCTTAATCCGATACGAGGCTTACATACGACCGGCTGAAGCTATACGAATCAAGCTAGTGATACAGAAATATCCGGCAAAAAATCTATAAACTTTGGTACTATACGGCATACGATTTAACCTTTGATTCTCGATTGTCACACCGCAAACGTTTGGTGTTAAAGCGATAAAAAATATGACAGTAAAATTGAATCATAGGTATACCAATATACAAGCGTAATAAAACAAATCTGTCATTACATTAAATAACACTCTTAAGTAAGAATACTACATAACATCTACTATAATGATAAGTTGATTGTAGTAGATTTTAATTTAAAAAAAATTAACTCCTATATAAACACAGAATAAATAGGTAGCAAACTTTTTTTTTCTCTTTGCATTTCGAACAATTCAGAACATCCGTTTTTTCTTCCATCCATCTTCAATGATAAGACTGGGAGTGGACTATAGTACTTTTGTATACTACTAGTCGTATAGGTAACACTAGAGTCCCTGTTGTGGGTATCATGGACATTCAATTGTATGTCTATACTAAGTCTGTTTGTACACTTACTTCCTCTACTTTAGTATAAGTTGTTATTTCTACTCAATCTTTTGCTCTCAAGCAATACAACAAGGGCTTTATCAAGTTTTTTGCACTTGACGTTGTTTGGGGTTGAGCGCTTTTTACGCTAAATCAAGCACCCCTTTGATTGGGTAAAAAGAAGATTTTCGCAGTTGCCTTCGCCACCTGAATACTCGGAATAGGGTAAACGGTGTGAATGTAATAGTATTAGATTCTATTGTTGACAGTTTTTAAGCCCATGATAATTCATTTATTACAAGTTTTTTCTGGGAACTTCGCTTCGAAGACAGAATTCAGATATTTACAAACAAAATTCATCTTTATACGATTCTTATCAATTTGAACTTCAACTATGTTAAACTTCAAATTAGTAGATATTAGATTGTGGTATAGATATCACATTGTGTCTACGTTATTCTCAAGAACCTATCGTACGTACGTTACGTATTTATTTAGTACTAAAAACAAAGTTGTAAATTGTATCATGAAATTAAATTACAGTGTAATAATGGTAGAAGTGGCGTCCTTGACAAATATTCCGTTTTACAAACGCCCCAGTAATTTAGACTATGGAGGTGAATTAAAAATAACATTATGCTTCAACTAACAGCTTCACTGAAGAACACTTTCAATTTTTTGCACGGAAATGAAAAAATAATTTTCCATTTTTATTCCAGTGTCAGATTTTATGCACAAATGAAGGTAAAATTTTCCTCTTTCTACCAAATGAGGCAAAATTAAAACTGAACGAAAGGAGTCTTATTTTTTTAAACAAATTGCTTCAATCAATCGGAGTGTGAAAAGCTCTTCAATGAAGTATCAATAAATGGGAGAAAAAAGTGAAGTGAATATTAATGATTTTTTTATAGTTTTTCATTGAATTTAAGCGAACATACGATTATATAAATTATTACAAATCTCTGCTTATACCTACACCGATAACAACATTACAACAATTGCAAAGCACACAAAGCATACATTCTCTGAATTAACAAATTCAAAAAATGATTATTTAATTATAAAAAATTGATTATTTATTTGTACAATATAGTGTGCAATAAAGTTTCATAAATAAATAAATTCAAACGCATTATAATTTTAATATTACACACGAGTAGATAAAGGCCTCTTGTACACACACGTTTTTTCGGCGTAAAAATCCACGGTGAATTCGCCGTGCGTAGGCGCGGTCGTCAGTATTGTATGGATTGCTATGAGAGCTTGTACACAGTCGCGGCTGAGTTACGGCACGGCGGCGCCACCGTGTGCACCGTGCGTCCCCCTCGGCGCGCCGTGTCTAAGCACGGCGAGATTTGTACCAGTGTTGTATGGCAATGTTCGTGAGTGTTCGACGACGCCGGACGTTTTCACGGTTTAGTGACCGTTTTAACCGAGATGAATATTGTCTCGACCGGTAACTTTGCCGGGCTATGTACATGCTCGTACGTTTTTTCTACCGCACGGCAAACACGCCGTACGTTCAAGAAAACGTGCCATCAACAAGAGGCCTAAGGTAACAAACACGCCGCCATTTCAAAAACACGCACAGGAAAGAGTCGGTTTATCATTCACCCATATTTCGTTCACGTGAATTGGCGAACGAACAAATGAACGATAGAACGACTCGCATAGGGGACCGGCTCGATATCAACTTACTTGACAGCAAAGATCATGGTGTTTGTTTATTCGTCCTTTGTTAGCTTTTGTCGCGTAAAGCACCGGTATTATTCGTGTGTCTCACAGATATATGTGTGCGATGAACGATCGCAAAGATATGATAGGTATTGTCTATTGAGACGTTAGGAATTACTAAAGCAATATATTCTGATTAACTCATAACATCTGAATTCATGTTACAATTAGTGGTACTTTCACTAACGCTAATTTTATCGCAATAAAATCACACCATTAACATCGTTTTAGATTTTTCTGTCGACTACAATTTCAATTGTTCTATCGCTAAATTCCTTTTGATATTTATTATTATTGGTATATTCAGTTTCACTATTATCGCGATAATTACAGCATTAAACCAATAACGCAGCCCTATGTTACGGAAAAATTGTCAATAATAACAATATTTAATTTGATTGGAACTACTTTTTCACACTTATTGTAGGTTGATTGGTTTGGACTGTATGTTGTTTATCAATCAATTACTTTTATTAGGTAGATAAAGATATTTTTTATGTCGCAAATAATTTAAGGCGAGGGAAGTTAATAACATCAAATTCAAATTCAAAATCATTTATTCATGTAGGTATCAATGATACACTTATGGACGTCAAACATTTTTTTTTAATCTACTTCCATTTCGTAAAGGTGCTTTAATATCGAGAAGAAAGAGGAAAGAAACTCTCCCTTTTAGAACCCATCTTTTAGAACAGTACTATTTCATATTAAAATGACTGAATAATGATGCCGTGTTATCATGAACTATATCTCTATTTCGTTCTAATATTTCAGTAATAATATAATTGAAATAACATAGTAAGGCCCTAAACAGCTTCATTTATAAATAGCAGTAACCTCTCAAGGCTGCATAATAGATTGAGGCCTGTAAATAACGGCGTGGGCCTTTTAACAGTTACTAAATAAAATATTCATATCTTGCGATGAGACCAGTACTTTATATCCGTTGATTTATGAAATACCCAAGGGTGTGACAAAGAGAAAATATATGTCACGGGTGAGAAAAAAAGAGACAAAAATATTTACAATTTGGTAGATAGTGCTGACCTAAAAGATAATCCGGTTTAGTTATTCCGGATATCGCCATTTTTTATGGAGTAAGACTTTTAGAACTAATGTAATAAAAAGGTTTTTATTACAAAATATATGGCTGAAGTTTTATACAATGAACGATGCTTTAATACTTTATACCACACCTATATGTATATTCGAAAATTTTGAAGTATATAATTAGTATTACAAACAAAGTATGTGGAAAACTAAGGGATCAACAAAAGCCTAAATATAGTGCCTAACGAAATCTGTACATTGCTCTAATACTGTTTAAAATTTTGCAATGTATACTAATAATCTGAATAGTTATTTTGAACACGCTAATAGTAGATCCTGACCACTGGACCGATTTGAAAAAATATTTCAGTGTAAGATAGTCCATTTATCTAAGAATTTAATATATTACTTAAAACATTGATTTAAATTACGGATGACGTGGCAATACCATTTTTATTCACACACTAATTTTTATACACACAAATTGTATTGGCATCGAATAATAAATATGTACAGTAATATTGATCTGCGTGGGTGTAAAATAAATGATCGATGTAAATAGTAATGATTGCAAAGCAACAGTAACATTGGCATGACCTCATAAGGCCACCCGCTGGGTTCTAAACCCCCAAATATGATGAGGTTTGGACTAATAAGCAATGATGGTTTATAGATTTAGAGGTTTCAACAATTGGACAGACACTGAGATACAATTCAGCTACTTATTTCACAAACACAACCAACCACACTACGTTTGATGACTCAAATACTTTACACATAAACAGACATACGCCCCGTTAACATTGGACCATGATCTTTGACCGAGAAAAAAAAGAAGGTACCTAGATTGCAATGTACTGCCAATAACAAAACGTTGAACCCTGAGACATCTTAAGATACAACAAAAGTTAACAAAACAACAGTTAGGTATTTGCGCAAGCATTATATCTTTTACCGAAGATATCTTAATTGGAATGAAAGGATTGCGAACATATCCTGCGCTAAAGAAACAAGAAAATTTCAGAATCATGTCGCGCTGGCGTAGAAAAACAAAACAGTTAAGTTTGATTCATAATCCACCGAGAAAATATTTCTTAGCAGAATCGACGCTGGAATTCTTATGTCATATTCCCAAGCCCTCGTTTTTTACCTTGAGACGCCTGTTTCATACAGGTTTTAATACTATTCATCGCAAAGGGGTCTATAGAAACATCGTATTAAACATGAAACTATGTAGCGATGTAATTCGATTCGCTAGCATTATGCTGTTTAGTGAAACGCACTATGGTTTGTATTTTCGCAAGGAGCGTTGGTAAAAAAGGCAGGATCAAAATTGTCGTCTATATTAATGTATTCATACGCGAGGTATTTAACTTTAAATCTCTTTTTTAGACTGCAGACATTTATAATTTTAAACTTTGGCATAGTTGGAAAAGTTTTCATTAAAAAAAGTAGGTACAAACAGTTAATTTTAATATATGTGTAGTGTTACAAATACTTAACGTTACAAAACGCTACTCAAAGTATGAAAAGTTTTGTTCATTAACAATAGTGCGTCACGAAAAAGCACGTTGCAAGTGAGTTTACTTTGACATTGACATCTGACAGTCAAGGATGTTAAACGAATCTGTAGTTTATACATTAAAATAATTGGCTATTATTAAATTTCGACCACGGCTTGGTTCTCTAGTTCATGAATATTTTGTTATATAATCTGTAACAATTCCTTTTTCATTTGTCTTATCATTTGCTTAAGATATAAAAATATAAATATTAATCTTAGTTCAGTAAGCATATTACATACTCGTAGTAGCTATTAAAGTCTCCTCCTTAGCAAAAATAAGCATATCAAATACCGTCTCTTGATACTTCAGTAGCGTTATATTAGTCAATAGTATTATAATATTAAGTAGTATTTCAAGTATTTGAAAAGACTTTACTCACAAGGTAGTCATCAAATAGAAGAGATTTAATTGTCATCGAAAACCACCTTTAAAAGTTTGATAAAATATTTACAATTGGAATTGAATTTTGTATTTGCAATTTGCATCTGTTTATTCGTTAAACCAAATCAATTTGTATTTCAAGTTGAATTCAAACGACTTTGTTTCTTATTTACACTCATTCCCATAATAAATACCCCTAATTAGTTTGTACTTCAGATGCGATACACAATTTCTAGGTTAAAACCACAACATCTGTTAAAGTAAACCAATTAGTGGAATGGAATTTGCTGAATAAATATTATTTGTTGAGTTAATTGTATTCGTTTGACTCGAATAATTACATACAGTTTGTTGAAAAAATATAATTGGTACTTGTTAACGATATTTAAAATTCTAACGAACTTTGCAGTCTTTAGAAAGCAACATAATATTTAATAAAGACCGTTCTTTGTGGAAAAAATCTCTTCATATTTAATTTTCATAAATTTAAATCTAATTTTTTAAATTATTCAACGTCGATCGGTTAATCTAAATATTTGTAATAATAAAACAGCTTCACGTAATTTCTTTAAAAATATTCAAATAAAATAAAATTTAAATTGTTTTGTTGACGTTACTTCTCAAAGCCCTCTTCTAAATATGATACCCACCGAAGTGGATTGCTAACAAAAGGGCATTCTGATTTTGTTTTGACTAAAATCGAACTGAGAAAGCTCTTATTTCACCAAACTCGTTTAGCGTGATATACAATACTTTTATTTGTATATGAGTTCATTTATTTTCAGACAATTCTGTCTGAAGTGCTTTTATTACCCTTGGTACATCTTACATTTTCGAGGACTATTTTATTGATAACATTTATTGAAGAACACTTAAGTTCTTTGTTATCGTTTTACCAGACATTATAGTCTTTTAATTTAAATCCAAATATACTTGATGATCTATTTTTAAAATTTGTCTCATCTTTGTTGCAAACCATCGGTTTTACTCCGGACATATCATCGAATTTTATGACAACAAAAACAGACAGCACCACATCGTCTTCCGCAACACATAAAAGGGCTTTTGTATTCAAAAGTAATTTATTGCGTCAAAATTCGTTCCCGATTCACAAATATTTGCGGTCGGTTACTTACTTGTCCTGTCACAGAGTTGCTATTGTATCAGATAATGCTCCGGAAGTCCAATCGTCTCCAGCGTTAAGATACGTATAAAAATATAAATGAAATCAAATAGCTATTGTGTCTTTTATCCATGTTATTGATCGTTTACAATGCGATTCATGAATGGGCCTGCAGGAATAAGCGCGCCTACCGTACCAGTGTTAGGTTTAATACCTTATTGTGAGTTCCTGCAATATATTTACCCCGTAAGAATGTGGATAAAAACAGTACAGTTAAAGCCTTCTTGGTTTTTTCTCGTGAGGAAGTTGTAGTTTTTTGTCGCACCCGCCTACAATTTATTCATATGCCTTAGGTCTTTAAATTATCACCAAACATATTATTAACACCTATGAAAATTTACGAAAAACTGTCTTTCTGCCATAGGAAATATAGGCAAATAATTATTTTATGATGGTTTATATAGAAAAGCGTGTTAGCTAACTAAACAACTGAAAAACACTGTTTGAATGAAATTGGACAGCAATTAAGAGCATAATTATTACTTTAAATAATAAAAATAACTTTGATATACCTACCTACTACGCATTATACTTTACATTTTTCTTGTACATCTTTTCTTTTAATAGTGACAAAGATTTATTCCACAATTTAACCTTGCTCACCTTTTAAACATTTTATTTTAGGGCCAGTGACGCTCGCATTTTCTTTTTTTCCATAATTCTTTTCATAATAATATCATTCAGAGTTTCTTTTGATGGATTAACGTCAGTTGTATTGTTCGATGTTTTTCGACTCTTTTATTTACAGGCCTTTGCTGTTTTTGTATCACTCTCGGAATTAATCCTCGATTGAGATTATAAGTTTTTGTATTAAGTATTAGCAAGAAGCTTATTCAGGTCGATTGAATGAGTTTATATGGTTTAAAGAGTGATGTTTCAATCAGAATTTTGAATCCTTGCATCCTTAACGAGATGGAAGAGTGATGTTTCAATCAGAATTTGAATCTCTGCATCGTTAATGAAATAAATGATTGACTACTACAGTAGCATTTATTAAAATGACTTTGTCAGAGCCTCCTGCATAACAAGAGTTGAAGAAGAAAACAATTTTTCTTAAAGTTTATCTATCTACGAGTAAAAAGGTAACTGAAAATAATTACCGAGTTCTTTTGACATCAATCTGAATTGCTGGATCGTTTATTTATAAAACAAAAAATGAGTTTTAAATCAGAAAAAAAATTATTAGCTCCTTTATTTACTTTTTTTTTCGCTTCCAAAACTCATAAAAAAAAATTTAAGAGAGTCCTTTGGGTTTCTTGACTGTCAATGCGTTGGCGGTAACTTCCATCAACCTTATCTACTATCACTAATTTATTTAAAAGTAGATTAACCTGCCCAACCTTTTCTATAAAGTCTACCGTAACAGCTTAGTCAAATAAAATAAAAGCTTAGAATTTATCCACCTGCCCCACTCAAGTACTTGAACTAACTAGTATCTATTTAAGTATAATTTATGAGGTTATGGTACTTCTTTCCTTCAAGTGGGTGCTTTAGTTCGTAAAAGCTCTTAAATCGACTAGACATGGGAAATTACCTTCTGGTTATGGTAATATTAACTTACGTCATAAGCTGATAACGGTCGTCTATATTCTTTTTGATGTTATGACTTCATCCTTAAGTAGGGTGTTACCTAATCTTATGGTATTACCCATAAGTGTCCCAATATTGGGATCGGATCTCTTCCGTCAATGTGAGTAAAGCTATCACCAACTATGTACAGGAGTGGAACGATAGATTAGAAACGTTTTAGTAATTCTAATATTACCAAATAAATTACTAAATTTCTTATAATCTCCCTTTTAGAGATAGCGTTTTCAATATTCTATCCATCCATAATCCTGAACTCAGCTACGTACTCGTAGCAAGTGTGAAAACGTAACAATATAATTGTTTCAGTTGTTTTGCTTTTTTTCATAGGTACGATACGATAAACACGTTATTGGGAAATATTAAGCCGTCGGTAATGATTGCAATGGTAAGATAATAGCTTTTATGCTGTATCAGAGACCTTTAGATTGTTTACATTGTTTATTTTTAATCGATGTGTACAAATATTGCTCTTTGTTAATTTCTCTCATACTTATCTATTCTATTCTACTTTAGCAGACTAAATATTTTTATGGACTTAATTAGATAATGTTCTTTCACCAAAAATATAAAGATCACTGGATGGTTTTCATAAATCATAATAATATCGTAAAAAATAAAAATTCACGCAGTAAAATTTTATGTCAACGAGATCAAAATGACAAAATACCTCATGTGTGTTAAATCTCTTTGAAGTAAGAATTGTGAAGTTAAAAGAAAAAATAAGGAGCAAATTTTTATTGAATGTCTATAATAGAGCCGAAAGCATCGTGACACATTTAAACGTAGTAAAGGAAACAAACGGCGTGGAAACACAACAGGCAACTGACATACAGACAGACGTTCATAATAAAATATTATTTGCAACCGACTCACTGTCATCCGTTTTAACCGAAGCAAATTGTCAAGGCGGAGTTGGAATATCAGTTTTTTTCAATCCCTACTCAATTGCTGACATATTGATGCATGATGCGTGTTATGAACGGATATATTTCGATGCGACCAGGTAGATGGTTTTTCAATAGATGTTTTTGGTTATTAACAAAACTATTTCGGTTGCATTTGCTTAGAATCTAACGTAGAACCACTTCTTGACCCATAAAATCTAGTACATATTTTACACTTCGATGCCAATGTTAGATGAAATGATCAACTACGAGTAGATACTACATAAATAAAAGGTAAAATTACAATTCTTTTTACAGTTTAAAATTGGGTATTTACTATAGTATAAGTCGAAAAATTATGTTTCCTAAAGCAAGACCAGGTGGGATTACACGTAATAATATAGGTAATTTATTATAACCTCCATAGCTAAAAGGAGCGAAAAAATAAGAGCTCATATTTTTAAATTAATACATCAATTCCGAATTAAATCAAATAATGCCAAACAAATGAAAACTGACCCAAATGTGTTAAACATAAAGTTTATTCTTATTCGCACCTCAATTTCGCTGGTAATGAATAAAATATACTAAACCCTGCTTCCGACTTCATTGAATATTACCAAGAGAGGAGTCAGTTTATTAATTTTCGATTTTATTACCTTCAATACTGCGACGTATTTCGCTTGTGTAACGGAGAGAGGAATCTTCGTGATGTCAAGAAGCCAATCTGTAAGAATATAATAAGGAAATTAAATTTACCGATATGTACGAAGGAGGCGTTGAAGTAGAACGTCTACTGGATAAAACAGGGAGGCTCTGGGATGAAAATGCTTTTAAGACAATGCTACGTGAGCAATTTTCAAGTAATTTTCAATGCTAAAAGCTCCGTCGGTATGTTCGTTTTATTTTTATCATTCCTTCACATCACATTTAAGTTTTCTGTAGTATTCAAGTATATAGATGTGTGGAAATGTGTCCAAATGATACTTAATACTATAAATATGTCCTTAGTAAACAAGAAACAAGTTCCGCGCTATTTTGAATGCGTTATTACAGTTTTTCCGATAATTATTTACCATGCCACTCATACATTGAAGATAAAACAGCCCAAATAAGTTGATTATGTATGAATTTATGACATAATATTAGTTTTTGTTACTAGTTTACTGTAAAAAATTTATCATAATATTTTTTATTGTTATGAAGCACGAAATTTAATCGTTGATACCAATTTTATATGTTTTTATCTATTTTTTATTTCTTCATGGATCCCTCGAAGATGGATTGATCGATTTAGATGATTTAAACGCTATCATATCAAGATTGAGTTCTACTTAGTGCCCATTTTTCAATTTTGAAATTGCTTGAGTACTTTTAAAAAAATTCAAAAATTCTGTCAGCATGTTACTGTGAAATTAGTTTCAAATTAAATTACATATAAACGTTTTCATTAGCTCTTTGTACAAACTCCCCTATATAGAAAGCAGATACCCACGGTCAAACTATCAAACTCAAAGCCCCAATATAACAATGTTATTTGATCAGCTTTAGAGTTTGTTGGCGTACAAATATTGAATCACTTCACGAGTACCGACTATATCTTATCTTCACGTTGCACGGGACAATGATATTTATCGCTCGTAACATTAGAACGAGAAATGTTCGTTCAAACCAACCATCTGTTTGTAACTAGTGAAGTTATGTACACATTAAAGTAATTCAAATATAACCCTCTGATTTCCGCTTGCACCGCGTGGCCATTCAGTAACTTTTAACGCTCAGTTTCTATGACCAATACTAGGTGCAAGTTTAACTTCTTAACTGAGGAGTATGAGGTAAACTACTCGCTTATTTCAGTGCGAATTGGATTGTGGGAAAGGGTTGAAAGTATGTTATGTTTTTAAAACACATAATATATCAGTTTCTTTGGCTTTCTCTTGAGACAAAATGGCTTAATAGACTCTGCTATATAAAGTTTCATTGTATTTATCTGTATTGTTCAAGTGAAACAGGTGCCTCCGACCAAATTTTTTTTGCAGTTGTGTTTTATGTCATTCTATTAATTATTAATCGTTACCTATGCAGCCCAAAGACCTCCAACATGAGTTAATGATTCTTATCTAACGATAGGCAACACTCAACAAGTCTTTGACAGTAGTTAATAAAATATTACGTAGTACTTTATTGAACTGACTAAACGTAGTGTAAAATTTTTAATATTTCTTTGCATTGACTCCGCTAAAAGTTCTCTTGTTAGCTGCAGAAGTTCTAAAGAATATTCTAGCTTCAACTGCATTGAATATTTTACACAAATTTAAACTTACCACTGCGATAGTTTTACTGTTCGAATCTTGTTCTTAATTACCTTTGATTAGTTTAAAACTATGGGTATAATATATTTTTTATACGAAGTTCTATCTGTTACTTAGTTTTAAAGTGTGAGATTTCGCGAAACTATTTTTACATACATACGTACGTACAAACATACATACATACCTTCACCTAAAAAGCACTAATATCCTTTTAACCTCGTCAGGTAATAACTGCAGAACGTCTACAACTACCAAGTAAAATAAAAAACAACTCAAATGTCTACCTAACCACAAAAACATCGCAACTAAAATCACCATAAAAGAAACAGACGAAAGAAACTCATTCATTCATCGAACAGAAACAAATGGAATACAAACAAGGAAAGAATAAACACTTTATCGTAAAGATATTTGAAATGCAATTGTCTTATTCCGCCCCGTTAGATCCATTATTTATCATCCGTATATTCTTTTCGAAGAGTGAAAAAGGAAGTGTTACATGCTTTTTTATTGAGTGGATTGGTTCCTGTATTCTGTAATTGTATTTCTACACTTTTTTGTTTTCAGAAAATAATTCAAATTTAATCAATAATTCTAAATGATAATAACTCCTGTACCTACTTACCTACCATATTTTTTTGTGTACGAGAAGGGTGTGCACGTGTGTCTATCCATGTGTCTGTGTGTGTGAGGGAGAGAGAGAGAATGTATGTGTTTGTTCAAAGATTGTCAATGTTCCTCAAACGTAATAATAAAAATTTTGCTCATCGATATTATTTTGTACATTAAAAGAAAGATGAGCGATAGGTAATCATTTTAATTTATTCATTTCGAACAGACGAATAATATTTAAAACAAAAATGGTATACTAATTATAAGCATTTCTCCATTGAAATTTCTGAAAAATATCCAAAATGCAGATATCCCATTTCAATTACACAAAAATTTTCACTATTTCAGTATTAGTATTAGACTTTTTAATTGTTATTTGTTACTATTTTATTTATTGTTAATTCTCTGGTAATGAATAATAAATTTTCTGTTAACCCAATGAGTAGGTCATTTTCTTAATTAACAGAATTCATCTTACGTAGGCTGTACGTAATTGAACAGAGCTGTTTGCAAATCCTTAAATGAGTTTTGGTTTTTGTCTTAAAGAAAATTTCAAGTGTAATTTCTCACTCAGCAGCTATTTTTGGCTCCTTTTAAATTGTTTATGTAATTAATTTTAAACAATTGAATCTAAAATTGTGCGTGTTATTCTTTACTGGTTCTATTTAAGTTATATTTATACAAAGTTTCTTGGAGTTTCTATTTATATCTTTATTATAATTGGTTTACTATTCCGTGATAATAATTTAATAACTTTGATTGCCACTGAACTCCATCTAACTAGATTGATTTTAATAGTAGAAAAGTTTAGGTCTACAATTTTGTTAGATTAAGTAAAACTTTTGAACTTATAAGGAATCAATTAAACAATAGAAAGAGAAATAGGTAGGTTACAGAAGAACTTCTGGCAAATGTGATAGAAACTAATAAAAGTAGATATAAATTACCAAACACAGCTAAATAAGATAATAAAATACAGTCAGAGTATAAGTCGCTAGATGCGTGACAAAAATCATTTAGGATTCTAGAAACTATTAACTTAGTTACAGCTTAGAACTTAATTATTGGTATTCAAGATACTGCGTAGGTCGATATTAACTGTGTCTTGAGGCAATATTGTAACTGATTAGTTAATTAACTGTAATAGTTAACTGGTTATAATTTATCAGTTGGTAAACAAGTTTGTAATGTTTATTTCTTGATATAGTAGCCTGATTTGCGATACTTGTCAATTATATAAGAATATAGATCCAAATTTTTGGTTTAAAATGCCATTTACTTACATTTAAAAAACGGCGCAGAAGATTAAACTCTAGGCCTATAAGACCCATTCTAATTAATGCATATGTATCAATCGTTTTGTATGTAGCATATTGTTTATAACAAAAATTATTAATCCTTTTGTCTTACAATTTAGTAACAAATTTAACAAAATTCGATTTGTTATTACAATCTGAATTAAGTTGCAAAATTTCAAATTTCTAATATCTAATTTCAACTTCCATTAAAACAGCATAAGGCTAATAAATTTCAACGATAATATTATCCACTACAAGCTTGCCCAATGAAGCTGTCCAGATCAGGATTTAAATGCACCATAGGTAATTATTGGACAGAAAGTCGTGCTAAGACAAATATATGCCAAGCAAATTCTAACCAGTTTAATCTAATATTAAAGTCCACAATCCCCTGCGTTGATATAAAGATGGTTAACAATTTCACTACATTTACTGAGATTTATATTTCGTTTCGTGTAATTAAGTGGTCCGGACTTAGAGGTATCTTCATTGAGTGTCTGGATCTTGCAAGACCTGTTCTTACGATAGTTATAGACGGGACTTAAGAATCTATAGTTGTTATTTTTGTTTAAACAAACAATTGAAAAGCCCACATAAAAAAACAACTAAAAAGCCCATATAAAAATGCGAGAATGAGAGAATGCGAGAATTGAGAAAATTGTCGGAATCACAATGATTTCATTTATTTAAATGATTTAAAGATGGTGAATGCAATGAAACGCAAATAAAAAATAAACTCGTTCACATAACACAGGGTTAAACCACTAGAACATGTGGCTAGAATAAACCACAATCGGAACCAGAGGTTATTTAAGATACGATTACAGGACAAAAGAATTGCTACTTATAGATCAAAGTATGTATATATAACTGTGTGATGTCTCGGTTAAAATATACATGAACATAAACGATACAAATATGGTATTTAATAATATAAATAAATAAGCCAAAATTATGTACGAATAATAAAACTCTTAATTAACGTAGTAATCCAGTTTCTTTCAACAGTAATTCTTTCTTCAAACAGTAATTTCCACCAGAAATGGTCCAAGAGCACGTGCGAACAAAATTTCGTTGAACATTCCCAATAAAACTCTGTCTAGACTACTTTATCCGCTTTTTACGACCACTTTAATAAGTGAGACAGACGAGGGTGTCAATATAAAGCGACATCTCTTCTTATCATTCCATGTCACCTCAGTAGCAGTTGCCTGCCCTATCGCATATTTATCAATTTGTAAATAAGGCGCCGCGGGATTTTATTAAGTGGAAGGCCGTAATGTATTAGGATTTAAAGACACGTGGGCCTTGATGATGGATGACTTCTTATCGATATGTTTCAAGGCTGTCGAGCATTGGAATTATGGGATTAGGGTGTCCCTATACCCTGACGCATGTCATCCTTTTTTGATGATTAAAATATCATGGATGCTGAAAAAATAAGCATGGGAAATTAGATTAAAACATGAACAGTGTATATTACATGCTTACAGTAGTACAAATAGTAAAGAATTTCACATTACATTGCATTAAAAATACAGTAAGAAAACTAGCAGGCTAAAGCAATAAATCCAAAAGCACTAACTTTCATAAAACAGAAAGGTCTGCGGGCAAAAAAGGTTACCCTGGCCAAACCCAAGCTGATAAATCTGCTTAAAATTTCGCATATGGAAATAGGATTAGTCTAACGTAAAAGCTACAAAGTTCTTTGAATATCTCAACTAGACTCCCGAGGGAGACTGTAAAGGGAAAACCACAGGAGGTACCGCAGGGCGGAAGGTAATATATCAATGACTCGCTAAGTCAAATGCAAAATTACTATTCGCTGTACATGGGAATGATGAAAGATATTAAACCGAAGAGTTAACTCGAAGTGTATTGAATTTCAAAGTTAGATTACAAGGGACTGTTTTGTTATTGACCTCTGCCTCGATAAGAGCCGTAAGATCAATTCATGTTTGTAAATAACATTATAGATTTATTTAATTGATCATTCTAGATTTGTTAAGTTATGTAAATCGCTCATACCAGCCATAATAGGTTCCCACGCATATATGTGATGAATGCTACGCGTTTCCATAGGTAGTAGCGATTGCTAATCAGATAGCTTATCTGCTAGTTTATCGGGTGTTTAAATAACTTTGAAAGATATTTAGAATAATAATTGGGATAACACTCAACGTTAATAAGAAGTTATGGATATTCAATATTTATCTTTAAGACGATTGCCCATCTGCAGCAACAGCATATATTTTAATGTCCCTCGGAATTATTCTTGTGGGTAATAATTTTTTAAGCAATAAGAGACATTATTAAAAGTAAGTACATATTTACCAAACAACAAACTATTAACTATGTTTAACTAGGAGATCAAAACGTGAAAAGAAGTTGAAAATAAGTCTGTTAATGATGAAAAATTTTAAGAAGCAGAACCCTAATGTGTTTTATGACTCTCGCTTCACAATTCTCTTTTTAATATCAGGGATTGTAGCCAGGATTACGATTTGAATAATGCCGTCAAGAAAGCCTCAGATGAAATAAAGAGCTTATGAATGAGATACGAAATACACCCGAATCTTTTTTATATTGACGCATTGTTTAGCAGATATGTAAATGATGAGTCAGACATAAGCATAAAAATAAAATATGTGAAGGAAAATACCATCACACAGAGGTTTCTAAGCAAATATTAGGTTTAGTATTAGTATTACGACGTAGTATGTCGTGGTCAATGGCTTTAAATCCTTCAATAAAATGTTCTTTTACTGCAAAATTTATCATTGCATCGCTGACGGAGCCGAAATCCTGAAATCACAGGCAATCTATCCGAGCAGCGTGTACTATAAAAATAATAATTCGTCTCAGTCAGTTCATGTCCAGAGCATGAGTTGTAAGCGATTTATCATACTAGCAAAGTGCCTTGGGACTAAGATACAGCGTTCAGCTTTCCTACATTTTGTAGCTTGTTTGCTCCATATAATATTTTTATCTTGTCCCCATCGGCTTGTTATGTAAAATCGTCTATGGTTTCATCAAGAGTCTTTGTGTATTATTTGAATTTAATTGCATAGTAATTGCATTTACTATTAAAAACGAGTGATGATTATACAAAAGTATATTATAAGCCTACGATTAATTCATTTAGAGCAACATCGATAAATAAATACTGCTTTTAGTAAATTATCCGTGTATTCCAAATTAATTTAAATTGTAAATTAGTCTCAGTCTGTTGAATTAAACTCAATCTTATAATAATGAATACTGGTACCTACTTACTTGTAAAGGTGTTAGTAATAATAAAAATCACATTACTGAATAAGTGTATGGCAATAATGAAAAACTTTTATACTTTCGTGATGCATTAATTCAATCCAATTCACCTATCCATTACTCATTTGGCTCAATAAAAAGATATATGCGAAGTTCCATCAGAAACAACAATCGCTGTCATCATTACAAACGCGAGCCCACTGACCTCGCTTGAAAAACAAAACCGGTTCTTGACGAGCGGCCGATTAAGTGATCTACCCCGCTGTTCCACCGATTTAGAGTTAATTTCTTCATTTTGTTGCGCCTCAACCTTACATTCTTGTTCCTTTTGCTTATCTCTTAACATTCTCTCCAAAAGTCGGACGGCCAATTTTTCTAATGGCCTTCCCAAAATCTACTTCGTCTGATCAAATTCTCTTTTCGTAATTGTAATGGTCGCCTTGTTACGTAGTGACAGGCGTGAGAGCGAAAGCTTTGAGTGCTTCTACCAATCTTATGTTGTACAGGACCAGGTAATGTAGGGTGCTTAAATTGATGTGGTCATGCACTTAGTACATCGGTGAATGATTGCCTTGATGGGGTATTCAGTGAACGTACTCAATATTTTAAGATCAGCGTCGTATCAGGTGGTCTAAATGTCTCGTATCAAGGAGGATTTGTGCAATATCGTGCAGTAAAGATCCACTTTACCTACCTGAAGCAGACTGAGTTAAATTATGGAAATTTATTTTTTATACATCGATAGTTTTCATGTGTTACATGTGTTTAATTAATATCTATTGAACATTTTTACGTTGTCTTAGAGAATTTGGCCTCTTTATCGTTGTGTAGAAAAAAAAATTGGTTTTCGTTATGTTCTTTTTACAGTAATTTAATTATTTTATGTTCAACATAATTATAACAAGAATTCATTTTAATAATAAGATGGATTTTTTTACTTCAAAAGTCATACCTAAAATTAGACATGTTGTTATATTTAATAATAGTCCACATATTTTAGTAGACCTATTGCTGCTGAGATTTCTCAGAAGCGAAACAATTATTGCGTTGGATAACAACTCTGATGGCGACGAAAACGAAGTTACAAAAGCTATTTCGTCTCTATTTGTGGATTATTGTGTAGGATATCGTAGAAATACTTTGACGACCAATTTAGTAAAGGAAAACACAGAGTCTAGTCTTTCTAATACCTAAAATAAGTAGCAATTCTTCAACAATAGCAGCTTTCATTAAGTTAATTCCAGAATTACCATTGCATAACCATAAGCGAGACACTGAAGACGATTAAAAGAATCAAAATCACGTAAAAAGATACCTGAGACTTAAAAGATTTCATAAATTCAGTAAAATATTTGTGCTACTAAATTTTTATTCAGTAAAAGATACATTAAATGACACAAATGATATGATCCTTATGACCTTGACAATCAAGATTAACGCATCTCCATCATTTTTGAGTTCAATCGTGAGCTCGTGAGCAAGACGTCATTTCTCACCTCTGTCATTTGATATTATAATAGACGTTTTATTTTGAATCATACTAAGGTTCTATTTTTACGAGTATAATGTTGCTTTCCATTTGCTTCAATATCTAAGATTTATGTTGCGTAACTTCTGCTGTAAAAACTAAGGTAAGTATATTCTTAATTTCTAACTTTAGGTACTAAAATTATTGCCAGAGCAGCTTTTAAAAAGTATCTGGAAGTTTCTTGAGTATTTTTTGCAATTTATTAACTCAGAAGAAAATAAAGTTAACACCGCTGCGTTATCTAATATTAAAATGTTTACCAGTTTCATCATAGTTGTTCATCCTGAAGGTCAGGAACTATTGTTAATATTGTTGAGAGCGTCTCTTCTTTATTTTATTCTTTCTTTCTGTAGAATAGTTTTTCATAAAAGATAGATTCTGATTTATTCTCATCTCATTCATAATAAATAATATGTTCTTACATCAAATCCGTGACCTTGTCAGAAAAGGTCCATAGCTGTTCTTCTCGTGACGACTGAACAGATTTCAATTGGATCGTGAACGGAATGTCACTATGATATTTTTATCGCGAGTCGTGGTTCGTGTTTTAACATTTCAATCTTTCTAGTCTATTTATTTCAATATAAAACAATGTATCTTCAACAAAGGCCATAAATTTCTTTTGTACAATTGTTGCTATATTTTTTTTGTATTTGATTTAACATATTCACTGATTTACTCACTAAATTCAATGTTAATTGTGGCTCTTGGCGTGTACAATTTTTTTTTACCATTATTTCGTATAATGGACGAACTTTAAAATATTGCATCTAAGTATTCCCCGAGGTCTTAAGGCGAGATTTGTACAGGGATACAATTCATGCTTCTATGTCCAGTGAAATAGTATGTTTTATGAAGTAGACTTCTTTTTATTAATTAATTGTAACTATTTATACGTATTGAAAGCCTTATCAATCAGATTTCATTAAGATACTGGTACTTGAAAATTTTTCGTACCAAAATCCATTGTAATTTAATTCGAATCCAACAATTACTCAATGTGTTGAGCTGCTACGTCAATTTTCATACAATCATATCAATTTTGATACTGACAGAATTTTATTATGAAAGTCGCTGTTAAAAGAATGAATCAAACGTCAAACAGTAAGGTCAAGTGTTTTAACGAATGTATTGAATGCCACATAAGATATGCATAACGCTTCTGACGTAATAGCCGTGAAATGAAAGCTCTGAATAAGTGTCTTAATTTTTTTTGTTTGTTTTTTAATTTGAATATTTGAATTTTGACACGTGTCTTTATTGTATGTTTTCGACTTTTCTATATGTTTAAATTAATATTAAAGAGCTCGTGTTCAAAGTAGGTATATAAAATTTAAGAATACTGCATACTATATAAATACCCAATTGAATTCCTTTCCAGTGTCAGTAAAAATCATGCACTGACGTTTACTAATAATTTTTGTTTTGGATTCCATATTTTTTATATGTTTTATATTTCCAATAAAATTAAGCCAAAAATCAATTCATTTGTCTATAAGCACGCTTATTACATAACGTTCCTGATTATTCGAAACTGGACTTCCATAAAAAGGCACATCCAGGATTTATGTTTGGTCCCATAAATAATTCAATAAAAGCACCAACCGTTAAGCCGAATAGTACAATTGTTGGAATTGAAATAGTAAAACGTCGTAAATAAATCTAAATCGGGCAATAAGCCGATAACGATGGAACATTTTAATGACATTATGCTCCAATACGCTTATACGGACCAGCATCGTAAATTTGTTAGGAACCAACAACTATAGAGTGTTGTCCATTTTGTTAATACCATATTCCTTCCTCCACTTTTGTTTCGCTCGAACTCACTCAGTAATAAACGAGGTGGCAGATCGTAAAACTAGGCTTTATCGGCATTTGTTCGAGTTTGTTTATAGCCTTACAGGATTACTGGTGTGATTGATTCGACTTCCTCTTAATAATTTTTGGTGTCTCCACAGCTAAATAATTTTGTTCTATTGCTTCTTTTATGTCAAATGAAAGAAATCATCTCTACAGACTTAGGATTTCTACACAATTGTGTAGTATATTACGAACGACTCTTGTATATTATGTAAGTCTTTATGATTAATCGGGTCTGAATAAATTACTATATTTCTTATTAAGATGTTCTTAGTAAATCATAGGGTCGTTAGAGTCTAGAATTCAGACAAATGCTACAAAGTCTACAAAACTAATGAGAATCAGAATATTAGAGACTAGACACCAATGATACTCAGTCACTCGGTGACTATAATATAAAAAATAGTCAGGATTACTAATAACAAACACATTCATATATAAACAAAGCATTACATAACTTACATTTACATTACCAGCTTATTGAGCTCTGCTGAACTCAGAAGAATTTCTAACGCATAATGTAAATGGTGAAGTTATTTACAGAAATAATTTGTAATCAAATCTGTTTGAAGAAAATGGATATTGGTGCCGACATAACATATGTAACGCAACCGCTACCATGTTATTCGATTTGTTACTTTATGAATCGGCTTTGATCGTTAATGTAAATTGTGTTTCATTTGAATCACATCCTTATGGCTATGGTACTTAAGAACAATATAGTAAAAAATCCATTTTCGTTAATCGTATGAGGATATCAGCTCAGAAGCACGTAGTACAAGTCTCCTCTCGCTTGGTTAATTAAGACATGGATTATCAAACGTTTTGGAGCAGTAAATAAAATTGTAATCTTTCAACATTAGAGTATAGGCGTCTCCATAACACGGTCTTATCTCGGAATGGTAGACCGTTGTATGGAGTTCCTTTGATCCCACACCTACGCATACATTTAAAAAGTAATATCCTTCGAATAATACTAATGCACTGTCAATTTTTAATGTAACTTGTGATAAAGAAGCAAGAAAGACCCGGTATGGTATGTGTACCATTATTTTCTATAATGGAATTTTGACGTTGATACCTTTTGTTTTCTTACAGGTACGTTTATCAACTCTATTAGATTGGACTGTAAGTATTATAGCAACTTTGACACTTAAAATACTCATAGTTCGGCGGCTTGCTTCATCATCATTGAAGTTAAGCAACTGTGGACGCAGTCGAAAAGTGGATGGGTGAACGCTAGTGGCAACGAAATCTTAAGCATTTCTGTGCTTCGGAGTGCACGCTAAGCCATCGGTTATTGATCTAGGTGACAAATCAATAAGTCATGTCGGAAGCCCTTGGACGGCATAAAAAATTCCGACATTTTAGAAGACACTAACCCCTTTGCCAATCTATACTGAAGCAGCGTAGCGGAATGTTCTAGACTTTCTCAGCTATACGGAGTAGCCTGGGCTTAATAGTGGCCTATTAATGAGTTAAGGTCATTGACATTCAATCTCTAAATATTTGATTATAACTGATTTTATCACTATAATGATAAATTAACTTTCTGAATAAACTTTGCCATAAAACAAATTTAGGTAAACGTAAATACTCGTAAATAATTATTTATCATAACACAAAAGCCCACAAAGTAAATAGGAAGTAGGTACAAGTTTAAATCCTGGCCCATAAATTAAAACACTAACTCAATTTGAAAGCCGTAAGTAATTCGCATTAAACAATACTTCCAAATTCATTTATTATGAAGAAGAATCGTCAAGTTGTTATTGCCAGGAATCTGGTACCCAACATCGAAATTACATTAACAGACTCATTTATAAAAGTAGAAATAACTTCGCGAAATATTTTTCCGCCATCTCCGTCTGCATTCCGAAACATTAATTTCTTTGCGCTCCGTTTTCCCTTATTCGCTCACACTTCGTAAGCTTTTCCTTAAAGCAGGTCACAGACGAAGGACAATAGATGGAAATGGGACATGTGTAATATGTTACGAGTAACGCACTGACGGAAAGTCGAATACACGACACTTCCATTCATTTAATAGAAGTTTATATTATAGTTTTTTATATGTAACAAGAAGATCGGACAGACATTGTTCTGTCACATATTGTCCCTTATAGTTAAGTCGATTCCTTGGTTTTCTACATCAGGTACTCCTCACCTTAAATTTTCATGTATCTTTAGTAAATGCTCATCATATCGGACACCTTTTGCTATGGCGGCGTTTCAATAACTCTAATAGTTTGACTGGTCCTTTAAAATATCTCGATATCAGCACCACTTACCAGGTCCAATTGTAAATCGGAACCATATTCGCTCTCTCTAGTATATCTCATACATTTTTTATTATAATCGGTCCAGCCGTTTAGGAGGATTTCAGTGACAAACATACGTAAGCTGTGTTTTTAATTAAGATGGGAATGGCAAACAGGCTAGCCCTGCCGCCTATGAACATCATCTCAAACCTCGAATAGGTTGTAGGAGAGGGTGTAAGTAAGTTAGTAGTCCTAGTAGGCCCTGATAGTAAGAATGATAGCATAATGTATTATCCTATTGATCAAGTAGAGTGTGGTTATTAGTATCTACAAGAATAGACGCTCTTGAATTGAAGACACTTTTCCTAATTTAATTCCAAATTATAGATGGACTATTTTCATCCAATAAATTGATCAAACAAATGTGTCTTGAAGATACAATTTCCCGTCGTCCACGCTATTAATTTAGTATGTATTTATATACAAGTTTATGTTAACAAAAGAACCGAAATGTGCACAGTGCCTTACTCAAGAGTTCCGAAGATATAAGTCACGTCAAAACTTTTTGTTACGCGAAGCGAGTTACAACAAACTGATTAAATGCTTTAATCTTTATTTACTGGAACATCTGTACGTACAATTTCCTTTTGGGATTTATCGCTAAACTTTAAATTAGTCGAAATGAAGTTTACAGTTGGTATCGTGTAACTTATGTCACTTGCAAAGCCAAGAGCCAATGTCTAAAATGGCCCCGTTTTATTTCCGAATGGAATAAACAGTGTGAAAAAATAGGTTTTTGGGAAACAAAACTTAATACGTCCCAAGGAGTTAAAAGGCTGTATTTAAAAATTATTCGAGTTGGCACTATCCCAATTCTGTTTGGCCCGCATTTGTCCGAGTTCCAGCTTTGAGGTCACTTACTTTTCTTTTTGCTTGTATGCCATCTGATCTTTACAATTTAACTTCGGGCGGATTTAAATGTTTCCATGCGGATGCTGCTCTTATTTTTCAGTCTCTTTCCGCTTCTGATTTGGTATATCGAATAATAACTTTAACATCGTCTTGTGATTTCAACGAATATGTATTTTTAAAATGAGCATATTATTAAAATTAAAATATTGGGACTGTACGAGTATGCGATTAGCAATATTTATTAACAAGTGAAATAATTTTAATGATTTTGTTTTTTCACTAGTGTTAAAAAATTCGTGAACACTTTATACAACACTGCAATTCATACAACTATCGTAACTACAGGACTTGTTTTATAAGATATCTACAGTTCAGCTTTAGGTTATATGAAAAGAGGTTCATTAAAATATTTTAATTAATAAGGCTGTTAAATTCTAAGCCGATGCGGTCTTCCACTAAGAAATCACTAGTTTTAAACTTGAAATCACCGTTGTATGTAAAACAAGACATAAAAAATCCACAAAACACAACTTTCTTCACCAAAAAGCGTAACTAGGCTCATTTATTTTTCTTTTAATATCCCAAACGACGTCTAATGGTTCAAGAAACGGCTCAACTCTTCCTTCTTTGCTTATTGTAATTTGAACCTTATCATCTTCACGAAAAGAGTTCCTCGACTTTTCGTGGACGTAATTTAATGTTTGTTTTACTAAAGTGAAGAAGCCATTTCATAGTTGTCGATGCCTTTCAAATATTGACCGGTCATTATCTAGGGAAGCGGTTTCCTGTGACGATAACTTGGTGTCGCCACCCTAAAACGTCCGTCTGTTTGTCCGTCTATGTTTGTTTCGGAAGGCGCAGGCCTTTTAACAAATGGACAGGGAAGATTTTGCGGTATATTGTTTTACGCTTAGACGTTAGGAATTTCGTACGGATTTGTTAATTGGCTCCTGACGTCCGAATTTAATTGCCCTTGGTTAATAAATAAATTTTGACTACAACTAGTCATATAATACACTTCAATTGCACTTTATATTTTTAACTCTATAAGTCAACACTATATTAAATACGTAATTCGCTAAGCAAAGATTTTAAAGGAAAAAAATATAATAACCAAATAAACTATACATATTCATTGGTAACCCTTTCTTGCTACATAATAGTAAGTAATTAACACCTAATAAAATATTAAAGGAAGAAAGAAATACAATTATTACGCAATAAATCGGTAACATAACACCCACATGTGCTGACTGCGGTCTTCGGGAGATCAGTTATTAATTACAACTCAGACAGATACCCGACTCAACCCACATTTCTCAGAGTAATTCAAAGATTTAATTGGGAACAAATGTGCTGAAAGCTAAGTTATTTTTTTCTAGTAAACAGAGAAGAAAAACAGAAAGTAACGGATATTGATGACTATAATATCCAATGTTATTTATACTAGAAGCCCCGCTTTGTGGTCAGAATTTGGACATGACTCATGTCAAAGAATAGATTATTATAGACTCATTTGACATACCTCGCTGAATGTCAAAATCTACGTCAATAATCAAACGGGCTTTTCGTCTGACGACTGTATGCTGTTTCTATCCAGAAAACTTTTAATGTCATAAGTTATATAGCGATATATCTATAACTAGAAGTCGCCGGCGGCTCCGCCCGCGTAATTTTCTCGTTTCTGGAATATTTTATTTTGTTGCTCCTCTCCTATTCATCTTAGCGTGATGTTATATAGCCTATATGTTTCCTCGATAAATGGACTATCTTACACAAAATAATTTTTCAAATCGGTCTAGTAGTTCCTGAGATTAGCGCGTTCAAACAAACAAACAAACTCTTCAGCTTTATAATATTAATATAGATAAGGGATCGATTAAACCTAAAATATGCTAGTCTGAAATGGCACTAAACTATCATTGCTATCGATACATAGTAACCAACGAATCCAATACCATACGAAAGTGGTAACAACCGGATTTGGTTACAATTAACTATATTGTTATGTTAATCGGATTTCTCGATGACGCGAGATAAATATCTTCTTATTGGCTGTTTGCTCATAAGATTAATGTTCATTGCAAATTATTGTTGTTAAAACGTTAAATCCGCCTACTTTATTATCGATTTTACATTATGTAAATAATGTTGTTATAGGTATAATTGTAAATGTGTAGAGTCACCAATTTTATTACTATAATCATTTATTATAATGCAGTAAAACTAATGTAAGTGAAGCACATCTTAAAACATATCAAAATTTTTGCAATTAAAACGGAATAATGATAATAAGAAACGGTAAAAATTTCGGCTTACTATTCAACATTGCAAAAATAATATTGTTACCTACGACTATCTTAAATTTTAAAGTGTAACAAACATATTTCCGAACAATAGTTTTAGTTCAACAATAATTAAAAAAAATGTACTGGTAACGAAGCAGGTGATGTAAAAAAGAAAAAATTCGAGGTTATTGAACCTGCGAACGTATCACCGGAACATGTCGTGAAACCCACTTTCGTCAGTCATTAACAAACTGAGGCAGAAAACAATGGGACAAGAAGCATTAATTACAATCGGTTTGTCGCAATTATTTTTGATGGCCGTCAAGTAATTTCGATAATGATAATTATTGTGACGCATTGTCAACGTTCGAATTGGGTATTCAATTCCATATTTTTGGTAAAAGTTCTCTTGGATATTGAACATAATTTTAAAATAAAAACGTGTTGTAAAAACTTATAAAATTGTACTTAAAAAAACAGTCATCTATTTTATATCAAAACAAAAGAAAATTGGGTAACCTAATATAGTAAAAGTTCTATCATTAAATTTTTTGCCTGACTGAGAATCGAATCCAAGACTCATTGAAGGGGAGTTCAGCACTGCATTGCTTTATGTTTCAAGATATAAATAAATATTAATGTAAGCTTACTTTAAAGTAATCCTCAGAAATGCGTCTTCATAACTATTAATATCAAGTCATAATAGTTTTATGACTAAGCATTCTTCTATGCTGTCCTGCAATAAGGAATTTCTCTTCGATAACAACAAAGTTAGCCACGACTTAAATCTTCTACAGTCAAACAAGTCCTTCGTATAAGCAGTAATCTTATTCATACAATAAATTTACATTGAACACCATTCGTCTGATACGAATGTCTTTAAAGTGTTACAATTCTCCGACCAGAATGGGTTTCAAGTTTACATCGATAGCTGTCTAAGGCTTTAGTTATTTACAACTATCGTCGCCTTAGCATAAATACAGGTAATACCTGTAATATCTCAGTCTACAAGGTAGAGCTTTCGTAGCGTTCTAAAGTATGGCTGGACTAGATCCTAGGAGATAAAACTTCCTGGATCTGAATTGGTGGTCGCTATATTTCATGATAATTTGAATTTTTTTGGAAGTGCTTTGTGAAATAGCGCTTATTGTCGCGTATTCTGTGATTTAAAAAAATATTGAAGATTAGCTGTGTGTTCAAAATTCAACTATAATTATGTCAAATTTTTGATTATAGACATGTTGTACTCACCTGGCTCGATAGTTAAATAATAAAAATTATTAAATTAAAATTAAAAGATGTCAATGTGCACGTTATTTGCCTATCGAAGGGGCCTTCCGTCTAATGACTGCGTTCTGTGTATCTATTAAAAAAAATTACAATTGTATGAGGTTTTGTTTAAATTCGAACATAATACATTTGTAATACATTGAATAAAAATTTGGTTTTGTGCATTTTGTTCCTAGTAAACTTAAATCATGTGCAATCTCAATCTCTTACGTACTTATAACATTATTCTTAAGTACCGTTATTTAAACTCTTCAGCTAATAAAGTTAAATAGTATAGAATCGCTACAAGTCAACGACATTGTCGTATTCTATCAAATAGAGATACTTCTGATTT
Organism: Lerema accius; assembly: GCA_001278395.1. Classification (NCBI taxonomy): domain Eukaryota; kingdom Metazoa; phylum Arthropoda; class Insecta; order Lepidoptera; family Hesperiidae; genus Lerema; species Lerema accius. The sequence continues at coordinate 420,069 of LGAG01000075.1, forward strand.
TTAATCGATCCAGATCATTCTTCTCAGAAAATCCATCAGTTTACTCATCAGCGCGGCATTCTCAAGTGTATCCTCAAACGGGTTTGGAGCAAAAACACCAATCGCCGCATCCTTTCATCATTACAGACGACAGTTTTTGCCACTTGCGGTTGCGCAAACATTAATATTTTATTCATCATCACCTCATATTATAAAAATTAAGTATTTTATAAACGGACAAACATTCTAGAAGGAATATATTGTAGCTTAAACTACATATTTATATTTACTTAAGTTTTGTATACCTGTCATGGATCAAGTGATTATAAAATAATGCCTGGACATTTTAAAAGACCGGCTTATATTTGTAAAGATATTTATTATTATATGACGTTAATTGTGTGACTAAAACATTAACATACAAGTCTCGGGCAATATAGATTATGCCGCAATTTATTCCATTGACCATGACATAACAACACCTACCGTTATTTTGTTGTCTGTAAACATTCTAGGGCTTTATTTCAAACCCTGTACCCCTTTTAAATCACAAAAGACAATGAATGTGACGCAAAATCGTTTCATCGCTTTGACATGACCTAAGAAGCCTTTTTAAAAACGTTTCACGTTAATAATTTTATCTACGAATCCCATCGTGCGAAGACCGTAACAGTAAACTAACATGCCAACCATAACTTTACTCCGATTAAAACAGTAGATAACTCGTTGCTTATGATACTGCACTTCCGTCGAGAGCTTTTTACTTTAACTAGAAAATGTGAATGAGTCTAGATGTCTTTTTAGTAACTAACTAAGCTTGATAAAGTATCTTTGCAGTAGTGTTGGACAAATTGCTCTTTCATTTATATACCATCTTTCATTTATATACAAAGATCGAAACTCAAAATATACTTACATTAATTTATAACATCATTAAATCGCATCTAACAGGCTGAAAACGGAAGAGAAAAGAAAAAAAAATTGTTAGCGTTGTCAGCAAAAACAAAATATACTTGTGTAACAGGCTGAAAAACGGGAGAGAAAAGAAAAAAAATTGCGTTATCAGTAAAAAAAAAATTACAGTACCTTCTGATTTCAAAGTAGCAGCAACGAAAAATATAGTAAATATTGAAATATTTACTGAAGTAAACACTACCAAAGCAGATCAACTTCCATATGACAAGGTACGCATTATATATACAGTATGTTTGTAAGTAGTAGTAGTAAGTAAGCAGCTTAGGAGTCAAAAGAGTTAAGAATGCTGGTCTAACAACCACTTTAGAATTCGAGCCACCTCCCCCATCTTTTATTTATATTGTCGTAGAAGTTCAAACGTTTTACGAATATTGCATCTGTGTTTTAAATTTTAAATTTGAAATTACATTTTATGATAGTGCTATTGCGGTAAAACAAGAGTTTTATTTGAAAATGCTAAGTAAAGTGCAGAATATTTAATGCAGTTTGGTTATTATGAATTAAAGGGAAGATATTTAAAAGGAAATTTATTGCTTAGTAGATTATGGTTGGCTTGTAATGGTATTGTATGGATTCTAAGACTAAACACGACAATTTCTAAATACATTCATATTTATGTTCATGTGGTTATTAGGTAATTATTTTATTGCAAATAAATTAAAAAATATGTTTTAAACATAAATTGATTAAAGAAATAATAAAGATTCAGTGAAAATGTACAAGCATTAAATGCATAAAAACTCATAGATTACGTGTTTAAATACTGATTTCGAATGAATTCGAGATTAATTTACAATTTTCTAAACATAATTCTGCCTAAGACGAGTTGTATCAGACGTATTTATCATAAATAAGACACGCAGCAGTCTAGTTAATTCACAGAACTACTATTAAATCGATGTCTACGGAGTTATTTTTAAATTACTTTTCTCCTGAATATGATTAGATGAAAATAATGCAAAAGTAAATAAAAAAGCATGAATCAAATAAACAAGATTTGAAATCCTAGATCATCTAAAAACTTTACCTAATAATTTCTAAGTAGATTGAAATATGCAAAACTTAACAATGTTACAAGATTAATCCAAAGAGCAACACGCTGTCAATCTTCAGGAATTAGATTAAACTGACACTAGAATTCAAACAAACATAGAGCAAGTTAGCGCAAGTATTAGTAAATCAAATTGGCAAGTCAGAACAAACATTAGGGGAGTGAACTACTTGGATCCGATTTCGATTAATCTCAGTCTACTGCGTACTGCATATGCAAGTTCCAAACTGACTTTTGCATGCATTAAGATGCAGCGAGGGTCTGGATTGATTTTGAAAGCGTGTTCTAGCTGGTTGAATTTAAGAAGAGACTATTTGCATGATTAAATCCACGGATGAATCTTAAGGGTTTATGTAGATCTAGAAATCAAATGTCGTTACAATGAAATAGCAAGATGACACGAAACAATGTCAGAGTTGTAATTCGTAACGTCTTACCCGACTGATTTTAATTCTAAATGTTTCTTTAAACTAACATTTATGAATAAAATTTCTTTTATCTGTATTTGCTCCTGAAATAAATTAACTAGATTTTCATTAACATCAACGTATTTTAAATAATCTGAATAATACCAGCATACAACAAAATTAATGAATTCCGCGTGAACTGCACGCCTTTCAATAAAAGCTTAATTATGACCCCTAACCGCCGACCCAATAACCCGCTCCCAAAACGTCAGAATTTTAATTATTATTCGTAACATCTTAATCGTCTACATCGTGAGTTATCATCGTCGACGTGAGTATACGTCCATTCTAAACGGAAACCTCAGCGTGTCGCCAGCGTTATCTAAGAGTCATGCTTACAAAGCCTTCGTGCTCCATTTCTCGGTTGCCAAGTGTCTTGTTAACGTGGCCGGGAGATACTTAGATTATTACATTACCCTCTAAGATACTAGTTCTCAGTCGAACCACCCGCTGCGCTCAATGTGCGGCGTCAGTACAATCAGCCAAACAGACACTTACATCATTCTCTAAATTAACACACCCAACATCTTTATCTCCTTTGAATTAAATATTGTAACCAGCAACTTGCGCTGTCAGTTGTACAACTCAAGCTGTTCCATTACAATCTTTACATCATTTATCATACTTTACATTGCCATAATTTATTCATAAAAGCTTGTTGTTTTATTTCCAGCAAGATTGCTTTACACGGTGTTCTCAGATTTCTTAATACGTGATGCGATTCTCTGTATAAAGTCATCGCCGCGTTATTGTAGTTTTATTATCGATAACAATATTTTACAAGTCACCAAGTATGCCTGTAAAATGAAACCGAATCGTATTTATGTTTGGGTCTTAGGATTATGGATATCTTGTGTTTGCAGCTAGGGTTTCAACATTTAGTTATATTGTACCGAATCTGTATAGTTTTATGGCTCACTTATTTACTCAAATCTTCTTTTTAATCTAAGTTACTATCTATCCGTTTATTTCAAATCAACGTAACAACGTCTTTTAATTTTTTTTTGTACTTGTAACCAAAAATCTTTCAAGCTCTACAAAATTACTGTAAACCAGCAAATGGAATGGGTATAATAGATCACACTGTCGTACACCTATTAATAGTTCTAAATGATTAAGTGTTATTAATCTAACCAGCAATAAACACACGACTGGACATTAATGTCTCGTAGCATTAGCTCCGATCGCCTTAGCTGAATATTTAATGGACCATACATTTAATATTCAGATTATAAATTTGCATCTGTAGGTGTTTTCTTCTTATCGTTATCTGAATCTAATACTTTTATACGGCAGCCAACGTTTACCATATTATTACGATTCACATTTTTCTCTAGTAATTTCTGAGTATTAAGAAGTACAAATAAGAGCTTACAAGAAATTATGGATTTTATCGTTCTTATAAAGTACTACTTAAATGTGGCTTTAATAAATTTTGATATTATTACAATGTTGCAAGAGACATAAGTAAACACGTTCTTTATTATACTTCTTAAGGTAATTTACATTTAAAGATATTTTAGCTATTTCATATAAGTCGACAACTATTTTTATCGTTAAATTTTATATGAAAACAAATGGTACACGAATTATTTTATTTATGTTGCTATTATAATTTGGTAATTTTGTTACTACTATATCCTAGTATAAAACTCTTTGCTAGAACTATTCAAGCCAGTGAAATTGTTGTTCACTTTTTATTAAATTTCCATCCAAATCCGATATTATTTTGTTAAAAAATTTAATTATTTCGAGATTCATAAATTACTCAACAGGCAACCACTCCAAACATTATTTATTATTCTCTCATTGAACTTACATAATATTCAATTTTAACTCCTGTTTTCAGGAAAAATATCCATTTTTAAAATTGAGTCGCATCATAAATAATCTTACACTTTTACAATAATTATGTTTACTGACATAAAACTTATTACTGAAATAGAACAAGTAAAAAAAATATACATTACTAGAAGACCGGGCAGATGTTGTTCTGTTATATAAATTACTGTTGTCATACATTATTATTATTTTTATTTAAGATGTACATAATATTCAGTAACTATTTTGTTGGCGAAATAATATTCAAAACCTGGTCTACAACGCATCAGTGATGCTACAAATATTAAGGAAAATGCAGGAACTATTAAGGAAATTTCAACATCAACTATTATTAAATCATTCGACAGTTTTTTACGTAAAATATGACCGCAGTTAGGTACTGTTTATACATTAGTACATTATTATATGACATGAGTTAGTGAACATACAAAAGACACAATGGTCAAAAACATAAAAATATATGCATAGTCACGTACAGAAAGAATAGTAGCGTATACGGAAGAATGGCTGAAAATGATAAAAGCACTGTACAAAAGATTATTATGGCAAAGTTTATGACGTGCATCGTATGTATGTCATGCGAGTTATTTAATATAATCGAATTGTTCTACGCCAAGCGAGGTACGATAGAGAATTATTATAAACGATAACTTATGTATAAAGTAAAATTGTTTCTACAAAATGTTGCGTTGTATATCGACTGTTTAAAAATATGCTTGGTTTTTCTAGAGCACGAATAAATATTATGTTTTGGTGACGAATTAATAATTAGACATTTTTGATTCAGAAAATGCTTTAATTAGTTTTGATACTTGATGGTTCTAATTTTGATTATTAATTATTAAAATCCACTCACAGAAGGTACTAAGGCCAGGAATAAAACTCTATAGGTACTTATCGTACCCATAAAAATTTAAATTATTTAAATTAAACGAAATACGTAAAATCGATGGCTGGCGATACATTGTGTTGTTAGGTACTTTGTTAACTACATTTGTAGAAGTTATAAATTTACGCCTTTAGTTGTATTAAAATCAGTGCTGAATCATGAATTTTTCGAGGCTTATGTTTCAAATTAATTTCAAAATGCTCTTAAATACCTGCTAACTAGCGTAGTCAATGGTTGTAGGACATCTACCTTAGTATAGTCTCGTATCATAGTTTGGATAATATGGTAATGAGGCTGGGTTTGCTCCAACTCTCCTCGGGCATAAGACTACCAAAGCGTACTGATGTAGAAAATTGTATTTTAGTACCTCTTAGTTATTTCAGAACATGTGAACTGTATAATTTTGTCTGATTGCTAGGATACCTTTCTGTAACACATGATAATAGTAAAGTATACATCTTAATATAAAAAAACAGAGTACCTGTCTTCATCAGTAGTTCAGTACTCCTCCTAAGCGGCTGGACCAATTACAATAAAAAAACTGTGATATATTTTAGAAGTACCGAGTATTGTTTCGAGCTATAGTTGGACCCGGTAGGTGGTGCTGATATCGAGATACTTCAAGGGACCAGCCAAACTATTAGTAATTGAAACGCCGCCATAGCAAAAGTTGCCAGATTGATAAGCCTTTACTAAAGGTACTACTTTCTAAGTACCTGATGGGGAATCTAAGGAATCCACCTAACTACAAGGCAGAACAAAGTCTGCCCGTTCTTATAGGTTTTTATACATTTTGTATTGACTTGAAATTAAAAGTTCTTTTAGTAATAAGTTTCATAAAGCAAAATCCAAATTGTAGCATTATTCATAAATCCCGGTGAATATAAATAATGCACAGTTAGTTAATTAAGAGAAATAATGGACTTTAAAAACAACACAAAAATTCCGGCTAAGAACGCACATTGTCGTCTGAACGAAAATTTGAAAATAATTTATAAATATCTCATTCCGTTTCCCAAGAGACAGGTATTAAGTGGGTCGAAAGGTTTTTTTATCATTGCTAATAATATAACTATAAACTTACTTCCATTGTGATATAAAAATGCATTTTTAAAAAGTTATTTATAATCAAATGAGCAAAGAAATAAAGCCTTAAATATTTATCGAAAATCTTTATTAAGACATAAATCTTATATTTCGCCCGTCACATTTTCATAAAATGGCCATTAAAAGTCGAATATTCGCCGACTAATAACGCTTTAAATCGTCTAAGTGTCGCGGTTCGATTACTAAAACTCATTTCATCTGTCGTTGGCATCAATTTATAATACTCATGTAACCAATCAAATAGAATTGGTTCTCCAATGATCTGACTATCGAACGTGGTAAATTACTTTTTCTATTTCTCGCCACATCTATAATAGTACTTGTTTCTTTTTATTATTTATTATTAACATCAATTAACCCTTGTCCGAGTGCTGCATTTGCATTTCAATGTGTTTCGAAATCATAAATTTGTGTCGTTTGCTCATGTTGTTTTTTTAAATATGTTATATTAAAGTCGATGTGTATTTTCATAATAATCATCTAAATGATCTACTTCAGTTGATTATACTTCTAATACAGTGACTTTCTGTTGATTTGGTATAAAAACATTTTCTATGTGGATACAATTATTAGGTAGGTAATTACAAAGCGACGTTTCGTGCATTTACGATCTCCATATTGTTTCGTTTATAGTCCAAGGAAAACGTTATTATTAAAAATGTTTTCTGCATGACTTTTGTTGACATTATATTTTGCTGACCAAAAGTAATTAACGTTAAAATGTAACATGCAAAACTATTTCACACCAAATACCATAAAACGACGGACTAGCCACTTCGATTGAAATGTCGGCAACTAAAAATAATCAGGGAACAAAGCGGCCGGCCGATCTCTTAATTCCACGAACCCAGTACGAATGGCTAACAATTTGTCGGCCTCGTTGGCTTGATATCTAAATTAGTATGGAGACGTATCTTTTCCTTTTTTCTTACTCCTTGCGATCCTGACGTCTCAATTAATGATATGTAATTTCAAAGATCTAAATCGTTAACGCCTCATATCTCAGTGAAATTGCACCCAGCTGATGAACGCAGCTTTCCAGTATCATGTTTATTAATAGCGTCGTAATCAATGTTAGCTACATGCTCAGATTTCACTACGAGCAATCTCAGACGTGATGTAGTTATTAACTACTTGTTTAGTGTAAGTTTAATAGTTACACTTGACTAAATATCATTGAAGTTTAACGTCATAATCATTTCGTATATCTTTTATCTTAATAGGTTCATTTGTAACTGGTTTTAGATGTAGAAGATAGTCAACTACTTGAGTATTGGCCTCAAACCGATTAACGGCCTGTTACCATGCTCACATGGGTCTTTTCTCGTCACTAACGAGGCTAAGAGCATTCTCCACCATGCTGATCTCGCACGTTTTATAACTTAGTGATCAAAACTGTCTGAAATCCAATATGACATATATGTCACCTGGACTGGACCGACGGTTTTACGTGCCCTTGAAAATACGGAAACGCACAACAAATGCTGTTAACACCGGTCACTCATCCACTTTCCTACAGCGCCCGCAGTCGCTTAACTATATCGATTACTTAGAATCGTCGTAAGCTGTTATTGTTTTATTAGTTTTATAGCAAAACGTTGCTTTATTGTCGACTACACTTTTATTAAAAATGTCAATTCACCGTTTCGTGGGAATTTGATTCGTGCGTAGCAACCCATACAAGCAAAAACCAAACCAACTAAGCCACTTAATGTAATTGTAATTATTAATCTACAACGTGGCTAATTATTGGTTTAAATAGCAAACACAAATAATTAGCAAACAGCCATTTATTAGATGCGGTCTTTGAAAATCAAACCAACAAACGTTTAGTCTCGCCCAATTATTTGTATTCCCTTTGCGGTAAAAACCGATACTGAGCTGAATGAGATGTTTTTAGTCGACACGCTTTGATGAATTTACTCTGCGGCTATAGTAAAAAAATCTTCAAAAGCGTTTCAATTTCTATGTGAATTAAGAATTGACTTTGAAGTCATGATATTATCACACATCAAAGCATAGGATTTAATAGTAATTTTCATTACGCATTACGAAATCTTTATACTGTTTTCATTACCGAAGATACGATAAGTATCAATGATTCACTTGAGTTCTAAATATACTTTTATTCTGTAACCAGGAATAGAATTTAATGTTTCGTTCAAGAATTAGAGCAAAAACAACAAAATCGTCAAATATTGTCGATATTGTGCCAGTCAATATGAAAATACCTATTAGGTGAGCGCCGATTTAAGTAGACTTTGTCAAAAATTAATGCAAAGTAATACAATTTGGTTAAGAGCGCCCGTCGGAGTAACTCGATGCTGTAAAAACCTCTCTTCTAGCCATCCGAGCTCTCTGTATTTATTTTAGTACCTAATTTAAATAAGATAGGACTAAGTTCTTTTGTGACTCGTTGGAGATTCGTAAACAAATTAGCTTTTGTATAACGAAAATAATATTATTTCCATTTAAAAGGACATTATCATACTTTGACGCTGGAATCTGAATGTACCTCGTTAACGGGATGAAACTTTTTAAAGAGCAGATGTTTTGTATGCGTGGAACTTATTTGGGTAATTATCACTCTAATGACCGAAACTGTTACTTACCCGCGAGCAATTTAGGACGATAATCTCTTGGAGCATTCGAAAAATACACCCGGTGAGATTGTAGCCACAAAATATAACAATTCATCATAATAGTGCCAGGCAATTACTGTTAGGAGCGTTAATGACGGGTGTCCATTATTAATCTTAAGGAACTTGTTTTGGAGCTACAAGACTTATAGCAATTTCGATAATAATCTTGTTTTAATAATTACCGAGTTCTTTTTCTTCCCACAATCTTGATTAACTCTATTTGTATGTTATTTTTCTTTTACACTGCCGACACGGCTTAATTTTGTGACCGGACAACTCTTTTAGGAATGCTTAATTCGTGTGATTTTTCTTGGCTGTTGTTATCTTGGTGAAGATCGGGAAGAGTGTTTCTAGGAAGACGTCCTTAGCCTTTTTATTTCAATTGTGTTTTTATCTGCTTCAATGTCTACCCCGAGATGCGATTCTTGGTTTGCTTCCAAATGTCCTTCCGCTGTGACTCTTCGAGATATAACTTTGGCGTCATTGAAAATATCGTTACTTAAACTTCATAATAATTTAGTTTCTTCTACATTGGTATTTATAAAAAGCCCCATAATTTTAAATTCATAAGCTACTTAATGAAAATACTTAAATTCATTCATAAAATTTACATCTCCAAGTCTCATTGCGTAAGCCCTTCCCAAACAAAGAAGCGACCTACCGTGCTTAGTTCTGTAATAAATATTAATCACTCACTAACTCAAATTTAAATGTTTCCTGCTACTGTTAAAAAATTAACGTACGTCGAAAGAATTTAATTCATAAAGACTCTATTAACATATAACAGGGCTTGGCGTGTGGGTTGTCAAGTTTCTTTTTTATTCCCATTACAGTCATTGTTAATGAAATGAATAGTAACTCTATGTAAGTAATAATCTCTACTTTGATTCGGCGACGCTGTTTTCTCTAAAGGTACTTGTTAGCATAATTAATACAACGTAGGATTGAAACATGCCAGCTGTAATTTACATTAGCGACTTGAATATGTATTAAATATAGATTTGGCCACCGTGAGAGTGTAAATTATCAGTATACAGATGATTCGGAAGCCAATTTTTAATAATAATGATAATGATAGTTATGATAATGATAATAGTGACTTTCATGTTGAGATGTAGCTCGCTGTAATCTAAGATAAGCTTCTTAATACAGGTTTGCTCAAGTAAGAGGACCTACAGCGAATTTTATCCCGCTGTGCGGTTGCGATATTATCGAGATAAATTACTTAAATTGAATTATTATTTAATACATGATTTAATGCTCATAGAAGACGAAGACTAGATTTGATAGTTTACTTCTAAGCTATAGTAAGCATTCAAATAACGTATGTAGTATAATATAGATTTTCAGTTTTGATGATAGTGTTGATGATAACAATAAAATTACTGGTGATGTTTATACAACAGAGTATCCTAACAGAAAGTAGGTATGCAAAGAAGAGCATTTAAAAAGTTACAGCTATTGCTGAAAGTATAACCCTGTGTTCTTTATTTAATAACCAAGCCAATAAACATGTTAACTCCATCAGATATCACCACTATGATAGAATATTGTATCTCATAATTTTAATCTTGTTACGCACACACTAACTAAACATTTTAGACCGCACAATTGCAGATAGAGGCGTTCAAACACACACACAGCCTCACCGACTACATACCAATTAACTTGGACATTATAAACACTATTGTCTATAAAATCCTATCAAGTTATCAAGCTGGGATACACCTCCGCTGTGTATAAATAAAATTAGCCGCCATTTTGTTTAAGCTCGTTACAGCTCGACGCACGTCAGTGGCCCTCGTAATTATGATGTTGAGCTCAACGTGTATTACTGTGGTTGTGTGCGAATAAACTTCTTCTACGTGTGTTGGATAAAACAAAGAATTCGGGTAAAAGGAATACCTGGTTCACCGATTCCGCGTAGAGATGTTAAATACGCGCACGCACTCCGATTCTTCGATATCCACCATATGATGATTTGCTGAAATGTTCGTATCACTCGCACTGCACGATGACACTGGGTTTTTGATATTTTTGGCTTAATTTCGCTGAACTTTGAGTTATTTCGAAGGGAACAAATGTAGCTCGACCTGATTACTCGGCGGTTGACAGCAGAACTCGAAACGCGATATATATTCTTCTACCCCCAAGTATTAGGAAATTGGATAGGAACATAGGTGGGGATATGATGCGTTCAGAAATCAGTAAAAGAATATCTATCAACGTGTGTGTGATGCGCAGGCACATTGTGTTCGTCGGCGTTTTTGAGTTCGGGCGTTTGTCTAATAATTACAGTATAGCTTACACCCGCAGGCGTCCGCCCCCTACGGTTCTTTTTTCTTCTTAATCACAAACCTTGGTAGTGATGGCACACGTCTGTTGTAACGAACTAATAAACTCATAATTTTATTAAGTGCGTTTCTTATCGTAACCTTTCACACCACTATATTGTATACTGTTGATGGCTGTAAGCATCTGATCAATCAATAGTTACAAATTGTAGACCTGTATATTCGTAATACGCAGGTGTATAAAGGTGGTGATTGTGATAAAGATTATATTGTTAAGTTCCTATGCCATGTTGAAATATGTAAGTTATACATAAATAAAAATCTTACTGCATTTTTATCGCCAATGAAAAGACCGACAAAATGGCTTAAAGAACGGAAGCCACCCACAGAAAAACCAAAAATTCAAAGTTCTCCACTCAAATATAAAATAGTGTTATTGTACAGAATTTTATCAGATAAATGTTATGAGATTGATTCCAGAAGTTAATTGGTACATCTACGTTAATGATAATCTAAGAATGGAGGTGTGAATTGGATTCTTTTAAGCCAATGCACGGCATCCAAGGGTTATGGTTAATCACGATCGTTATCACTTTTCGATTACAAGAGCGCGCACGAAACGCCCAAATATTGTATCAGCACTTATTGGAAGCGCTGTTGATGCTGATATTGAGTTGGTATATGCTTACAAAATGTTTGCATTCGTTATTGAATTGATGAACGAAATTAAGTTTATTATAGATTATAGGGATTATTATAGATTATAAATTATAGATGCATTCAAAGTAAAAACAGACCGCATTAAATAAAGTTAGGAATTTATTGAAAATATCCATCTGTTAGTGAAAAATATTTTAAAATATGTATTTTTCAGTGAAATATTCTGATGAGCGTCAGCCAAAATTAACTTTTGGTGACGTATGTTGGTCCTTACATAAAAAAAATAGAAAAAGCCATCAAATTAGAAGCTTAGAAGCAAATGTAGTAGTAGTTTATAATTAACAATATGATGGATGACTTTCATAAAACAACAAACAAAACGTTAAAAGGGAAAATAATATGAATATATAAAATGACAAAAACTAATATTGTATTTTGAAATTTAAAAATAAATAACTGCAAGCAAAATAAACACCTATTTATTACAAGCTTTTATTTAGTTTCACCTGTCCCGGTGTTTGTCATGAAATCTTGCAAGCTAAATTTCACCCACTTCCCGGTATCCGATTGAGCTAAAATTTTATACACTGGTCCAGTCCTGATGACAATGCATGTTTATAATAAGCATGATGTGATACTGCTACCAGGATTGGCTCCAGACGATTGAACTCCTCAATGGTTAACAGTAGGGACTTGAAATTTTGCACTTATTAACTTTTTAGTTTTTTTCTTATTAACAAGTAGGTAATAAAAGCTTGGTTTAAAAAAAACTTTTTAAATGTACTTGTTAAGAAGGTTGTTCGAATGTTCGCCTATTAATTTAGAAACGGAGACATAAATTATAATATAATTGCTAGAACTATCTCATTACTCAACAGCTTCAGTTTACAAAATAACAAGTTTATATCAATATGTTTTATCTTTGAAATTTAAAATGGTGGGATATAAAAAACAAAGTTTCGTTATTACGTTGTAAAGTTAATAGTGAAGTTTAACGATCTGCGCTTAAAATAACTTTCGAACTGCCTAACATAGCGTTTTAATAGATCATTAATACAAGATAAATATCTACTAGCCTTCCTCGTTTACTTGTGATACCGAATAACTTTTAATTTAAGTTTTACGCTTACTGCTACATGAACTAAAAAGCTGGCATAATAAATATCTTTTCTTACACAATCAGCAAAGCATAAAAATTACCTTACAAATTGAAGGAAAACGCAAAACAAATTATTATTACTCGGTAAAATCCTGTCAAGTACAATCAAACCAAAGCTGTTAATGAAATCACTAAGGCCAACACGGTAGCTTACAGGCCCTCAATAGAAAATAATAATAGACCCATTCAGAGCAACGCCGATATAAAAGAGATCGTTGAAACAAAAGACCCCGGGGGACTCGAGCTCTCAACGTAAAACAAAACAACTAATGACCCTACAGATTGTAAGGCCTTGTAAGCACTATCCGTTTCTGTTACCTGCCCGAGAATCGTGCCTGATTCAAAGTAAGCGCATGCATATCCAACTTAAAGTGACGATAAAAACATATGGACAGTTTACTGTTCCGTGAAATAGCTCATAAATGTAACACATGAAAGCATAAACGAAAATGTAGTAACTTACGAATCGCTAATACTTTTCGAGCCAACATTAGGTTAGACAAATGACGGTTATTAATTCTGGGATGTAACTACAGAACTGTTACTACGAAGATTAGTACGTCTTAATTTCTTCGCCTTTTAGATCATAATACAGCTATAATTATGTGTACTGAGGAATCTAGTAATATTACTCAAATGTGTTGGTGCCATTAATATTTTCCTGCAATTAAAAAAATCAGCAATGTATTGTGTGTATACTACTGAATATAAAAAGCAACGTCTCAATCGTGGTCATTTCAAGATGAGAACTGGACAAACGAATGTTATTGTCGATGAATGAACAAACACAATGAAATTGTTAAGCAACAAAGATAAATACAAAAGGAATTTAGTGTCCCTGGAATCATAAGAGTGGATGTCATGATTGTCGTGTCACGACTCACACGGGACAATGCTACAAGATCCTTGAATTCTGGTAATTTACCGTTTGAGATGGAATTTTCAGAATAATTGGACAAATAGAGAAGCGAAAAACGGTCTCAAAAATTCTAGCTTCAAAATTCGTAAGATGGTAAGACCAAAATTTATCTAAGATATACATAATATATCAAAAGAATAGTCGTATTGTCACTTATAGAGATAACCAAAGAAATTGTTTCGTAAAAAATACAATTAGATTTTTAATGAAGTATTTCATTAAGTAAGGCCCTTAAAAACTCCGAATAAATTTATAGCCTTTGCATCTAATCGTCCAACCGAAACTATGTCAATAGTTAAGGTTTTACGGAACAGCAGCCACTATTTAATTTCGCTTTTTACATCAATTGTAAGATCTGATGGTAGCCCGATATCGTCACGACAGTCCGCGACTGCATCTCCCTCGTTCGTTCCATTTACTGTTTTCTTATTGTTGTTCGTTTTTTGTACTTTGCTTGTTGGTTTTGTCGAGAATGTATAGGAATTGACGTCTCCATCGCGATTCGTCACGCTTCGCTGTTGACGGGATGACGGCGCGATTTTTTCCGCCATTAAAACCGATACAGCTTTGTTTTAGCAAGTTTCAACCTTTGCACATCGTTATAAAGTTCAATTTTGTGTAAATTATTGGAAACGTGACGTAGTTAAATATAACTGAAGTAGCCTACACGCAGACCCCTTATAGAGAGAAGTGACGACTTAATTTCAGCCATTTGCCATGGACGCGGGATTGCATATATTTAATGTGCTGCGCTTTTGTGAGGCATGCATTTTTTAATGCAACTAGATGCTTGTCTTGTTGATTACACCTTTTTATGTCGAAACTGGATAGCATGAGTGTTCTTTAATACGCTTTTGCATGTCAGACTAATATAGCCATGTAGATAATTTTTATAGCTCCAGCGAAGTTTTGCCGATCCGATAATTATAATGTATGCTGATTCGATTTATAATGGAGTAGTAATTTTAAATGATATGATTATGTGATTAAGGTTTCATTAATCATGCTGTAAAGCTAACAAATTGAGTTTGATGTTTAATAAGAAAATTGACTTTATAATCATAGAGTGTTTTAATATCGTAAGTTATTTTATTTTTAAACAACTTCACGTTATTGAGAAAGTATAAAAGTTTACAATTGCCAGCATGAACAACTTAAGAATTTACTGCACAACAAGTCTGTAGAGGTCTCAGAGCACTTCTAAGTTTCTTGGAGCGAGAAAGGCAATAGTATAATCACGTGTAAAGTGTGTAGCAGCTCAGGGAAAGCTCTCGGTTTCCCATAGGGATACATAGGATACGACGAGATTACATCTGGGATGTACGCACATAAATTGTGCTGTATTGTGTACGCTAAGCCGCGTCGTCTACCACCGTGGCTGTAAATTTTCCGTGATAAACAATGTTGATATTGTTATATCAAATACCGCTGTATGATTTAAGAGCCGTAGTTTCAGATCGATAGTTTCGAAGTTGGAAAGTTGTTCTGTTTGAATCGATTTGCGGTAAAATATGGAGTGACAAACGGTTATCTGCTCAAGTTTGTTGTGGAACTGCACTCTATAAAATTATTTATGTTATTTGTGGGAAAGAAAGACCTGGTGTTGAAGGACGCTTGTGTTTTGATGATGAAGTAACTGAAGTAAGTGATTATTTCTGAGAACAACCATTAAACTATGTTAATGATTGGGCCGAGAGTTGAAAATATAAATATTCATTTACCATATAGAAGCCCTAAAACTGAACATCAGGATCACCGTCTCAATAAATGTGTGGGAAGATGGGTTATTAAAGAGGGTACACTCAATAATACCTACTACCAAACTACTTAATCGGTGTGGACGAGTATGCTCTACTCTATAAAAACACGTGCCATACTGAATAAAGGGTTAAAGCCGAGAGATAAATTAACTATAATAATAAAACACCACTACAATGTATTATTACAACACAATGTGCAGCAAAATAAAATTAATCTATAAATTCCGTGGAACATGAACTCGCTTTTCTCGTTAATTTACATATCATTAACTTCTCGAAACTAGAACGAATTAATTCTCGTAATGATTTAATTTCATCTAGCAACATGGCGCTGTGGCAGTGAAAATACAACATGACCTGAATTAAACTCAACTTATAACATAAGGTACTAACGACTTTAACAAAACACTTTTCTTTTAGCACTACGTACACTCTCACAAAAGGTTTTTCATAATTATGGTACTTAGTATGGTCGTAAATACAAATATTATGCATTACATAAACATCATCGATTATGTAATCACCCGCTCCATGTGGTAATGGAAGTTAAGTTTTTTCGGAAGTTATTTCCAGCCTATTAATAGCTGTTAATGGCTTCAATGGTTGTCATCATCAACTTATTATCAGGTAAATCAAGGTAAATCGTACAGAGGGCAATTCCTTAAAGATAGTGGCACTGAAGGTACGATAGTTGTTAATGATGATAACACATATGGGTGAGTAAGACTAAAAGGACGGCTAGATGAATAAAGACCTTTAAAACAAGTGGTCATCAAAAACAATTTGCTAATCTTATTAAACGTACCCAAAAATAATCCTTCTACTCAAAGTTAGAATGTCGGTCAATTCAGTAAAGAAACCAGCCAGCCCATCAAAATTAATAACAACGTTATTTGAGCTCACATGAACCTTACGTTATTGAGCATAAGGATCTAATAAGACGACAAGTTTGTCATCTAACTCTACCATTAAGTACATCTTGTTCGCAAGGAATATAATAAGTAATTCAATTTCCCAAGACGTGAACGTTAAGATAACCACCGGAAGCTGCGATCATGAGCACTTTAGACTTCAATAACATTTGCCTATGTAATTTGCAGATATATACAGGCAAGTAGACGGATGTTGTGTTGATAATATATGTTATCATAATGATGAGAATAACTCAAAAGATGCAAAATAGGAATTTACAAAGGAACTGGTATTTCCTAATGATGGAAATATCCAAATATTGTCATAAAAAAAAGAAATGGAATACAAGTATAACATAAGTTGTCTGTATTTATAGAGATCGGTTTGTGTGAATATTTTATAGAGGACGATATATATTTTCAGGAATTCCATCTGTTTGCTTAAAAGTTGATCCATCATAGAAGTTTCTTAACTAATTTTAACAAGAAGGCTAAGTTAGATTATGTTATGATATTAAAATTGTTGTCATTCAGCGAACTCGTTTCTATGTCACGAAATGAGGAATAAATATGGAATTTATTTTAAAAGGTTATTGAATAAAAATATGATTCGTTCAGTAGCTGTGAATATACCTTAAGATATTCAAGTAATTCTAGTACTAACAACCTAATGTCAATATTATCCTTGATGATATACCTGAAAATGTAGTAATATTTCAAATGGAATGAAATGGGTAAAACACCAGGCTGGTTGGCTAGAACTCTAAAATGAATGAAGTTTTTTGAAACAAACCAATGAGCCTTACAAAGGACAAAATATACGTTTATGTTCGTAAATAGAATACCAACGGCTAGTGCCAGAGGCTAGCGTTTTCAGCTAAATAATAAACGAAAGCCATTTCCCGGAACAATTTGCATTCTAAACATTCGTTGCAAATTTGACGCAATGTGGAGTTTCGTCGTTATCACACTTTATTATCTCACCTGTCGGGGAATATTTAGTTTAGGTACTATGCTATGCTTAATTTAATTTATCTCGCAACAGAGTAACGATTCCTCAAAACCACCCATCGAGCTAACGACAGACATCAACGATAGATGTTGATATTGTTAATATTGAAGTTGTTAAAATTTAACTTTTCTTAAAAATCTCAGGCTGACAATTTTGCTCAAAACAACTAGCGCCATTTCCTAAAATCCGATAACATATATTTACAATTACTCTTATTATAACATACAGAACCTTCAACGTTAGTAAATAGTTCCTGGCAATAGATCACAATTCGGTATGACATTACTTAATTAAATTAACGGAGTAGTTGGCGTGCCTCAATTTGCATACGCGGCGCCATGTTACAAACTGTGAGCTAGTAGTATTTACTTTACGTTATACAGTTCAATTAATAGTAAACTATTGTTGGTATTGTTGATGATAAAGTAATTTCAAAAGTATGAATATTTGAATATACAAGACGGGTTTTGTTTGTAATTATTGGCTACAAATAAAATTAATTCTTAATTTGATATCAAATTTTATACAATCAAACCAAAACACCATAAATTATAAAAATTTTATCGAATAAGTTGGTAATGAACTGAAAGTAGTAACAGAATATTTTTGTAATGTTTGTTTAGGTTATGGATAATGATTTATACAGAAAAAAATAGATATCTTATAAGCGTGCTTGGCACGAAGACATTAGATCGTTTTTTTTAATGTACAACGAAACGACAAATAAATCATCGTTACAACGATTAGCATGCTATGGAGGGCGGAACATTTTTTCTGTTGTTTACCTAAAGACTTAACAAGTCTGTATATGAAAATATTATTTGATGTGAATACATATTCGTAACGTTACTAAAACTCCCATCATAATTATTGAAAATTAATATGTGTACGTGTAATAAACTCGACATAACATGAACTCTCTCATTTACGGATATTTCAGAACGTAATAAGCTAAAGAGATACAAATCTCTTTGCCCTCGGCTACACCACGCGTTGTCATGTGTAATAGTTCAAATTAATATATAGGAGCTACCAAGGCTTTCATAGCGTTGCTTACTCTGAGGCCAATCTCCTGTGAATCTCTATTCATTGACGTAAATGGCTTTATCTTCAAATGCATGGTTCATGTATAGGCTAAATTACTATGTTAGTTGCTCCTAGGAGATACAATATATCCTTTGAACTCTTAGTTAGTATTATACATATTTGTTAGCTGATATGAAGAAGGAATATGTTTTTCCGGATTTCATGCATCTTATAACTATTTCTATGATATTAGCTATAATCATGCTGTTTTATTTTAATAGAGCCATAGTTTTCACGTGATATCCGCCCAAACCGAGATAGTTCTTTAAAAATAAATGTTTTGGCTTCTTTTTTAATAGTAAATCTTGCCCACACTAAAATTCTAAAAAAATATTCATTGTACAGAGCTGAACTCCGTTAATTACACACCCTTACCATTACCCCTCACATTGTGAGAGAAGACAAGAGCCCAGCAGTGGGACAGTTATGGGTTATAATGATGATGATGATGACTCCATTAATTTAATACTAGATGAATCTATAGTAGAAGATATCTTCAACCCTGTTATACTTTTATTGCTAGTTTATTTTAACTATTTCGTTGTTCCCTAACTTGATAACTAGAACGGATGTGAAAATGTATTCAACAGTGACGAAGCTTAGCAACCTGCACGCTAAAATCAATAGAACAGAACTAATGCCTACACCTTGCTATTAGAATTTGCATCACAAACGATTTCCCTTAGGCTTTCAATATGGGCCAAGTTAGAAGACAGTTTAGACGTCTTAGACGCGGTACAGTTGATTACGCATTTACTGTACCAGCATCACAATATTCTATAGATATTAGACATTTCAGTTATATTAACTGTTTAACTGCTGATCTCATAGTTACGCATGTTGACGACTGTAATCTAAAGGTTACAACCGAGACCGAAGGCTTAACGTGCCCTCCAAAGCATGGAAAAAAACAAATAGCTCAAAAATTTTTGTCAGTATGGAACACAAATAAAAAAAATGGTGGTAATGATAACGAAAATGATTCCGTGTTGATTGATAGTGCTTTGTCAGAGTTAAAATCTTGTATCTTTGATTATGTATAAAAGTAATTTTTTAATCCTCATTGATGACGTAAACGCAACATCACTTATTGCAAAATTATTCATACTTCTTAAATTGTCCCTCTCGGTTTAACTATTCATGGCCAAGTTCTACATTGTAGTACTAAAACTAATAAAGCAACTAGTAATATAACTAAGAAATTTTGCATATCAAGCGATTTCCCTGAGGATATCTTTAAGGACTAATGCTGGAAAATTGCCATACTAAACTGCTACGTTTAAGATTGTGTCACACTTAAGTTTCGTGTACAATCTAGATGTGTTAACTATTTTGTTTTATAAAGAAGGAAATATTTTATGTTCTTTTTGAATTTCCATCGCAAATTTGGGGCGCAACTTTTATGCCCGGGTTCCTTTTGCACGTGCCTTACCTTAACCCGTTCCTCTTAAATAATTCCACTTTTCTTCGTCATACCTTTGAGAACAAAATTGAAATTTCCTTTATCGTACTGTTTTAACATTGATGTGCTTCCGGTCTCCAACTAAGTTGACTCCGGATTATTCAACATTCTCTCATTGTTCTTCATTTAACTATTCATAAAGCTCAGCTGAATTACTGAGACATACCGAGACCGATAAAGCGTCAAATACAAGGTTATCGAAAT
Source organism: Lerema accius (assembly GCA_001278395.1). NCBI lineage: Eukaryota > Metazoa > Arthropoda > Insecta > Lepidoptera > Hesperiidae > Lerema > Lerema accius. The sequence continues at coordinate 440,488 of LGAG01000075.1, forward strand.
TTGCATTTCAAACGGGTTCCTCTAGGATGTTGATATGGACTAATGTTCTTCCAAGACTGAAATTATATAAAGCTCTAACATAAAGGGTGATTACACACTTAGTTTAGTTAGTCAATTTGAGACTAGAGTTTAATCTACTCTCAGTCTAGCTCATGGTTTTGTTCATGGCATAAGGTATAGCGTGTTTTTAATATTTAAGAGTTTATATATTTAAGTATGTAGCGTAATTTATTTAAAACATATTTTTTATTATTTCTATAAGCTCTACTGGACTTTTTTTTCTATAAAGCATTTCTAAATTAACAAGGTGATCCATTAATGTTTATACAAACAATGTGTATTGTTTTCATAGTTTTAATGAATTTTGATAGTACCTTACTACGATAAAATTTACACGTATATCATAATTTTTAACTTATATTTTAATACTGCCACTGACAATGCCTACTTTTCCCAAAATTTTAATATAGTAAATGTACATAATGTTCACTGTTACCTCAATGTGCTATCACCTTAAACATCTCAAGGTGTCAAGATACATACTACAGCTACAGATATTCCGCAACATCTCCTTTGAGCGGTCCCAATGGAATAACTAAGTGCATACATAATTTAGAAGTTATACGAACATCCAATTGAACTCCATTTGCTAATAAATTGGACATGTGAAATAATACCCAAAGGCAAATTCACCTCGTTTCATTAAAACTAAATGTAGATACGGCAGAATATTCTGCTGATCATAATACAGCAGTTAAAAACAATTTCATTAAATTGGTGAATCTAGATAACTTTGGTTATATCGTATTATATTAATGATATTTAATGATTATTGCTGATACAATTACAAACACTTTGTTAGGTCATATTTAACTTTTAACGAGTAATTTTATTGTTGATATTAGACACAATTGGCAACAGTTTAACTGCTTCACTCAGCTTTTGGACTTTACAAAATATTCACAAATTTCTTCGATTTATCTTCAGTTGATCAATGTAGGAATCAAAACAATTTTTTAACGTTTTGCCTATCTGATTGGGCATCACCTTTAACACTACGGTACACGCGCCTCTAAAACGTTCACGAGTTCTCGCGTGGGCTTCACTTGTAGCCCATTTTAAATTGAAATGTACTTTAAGATAATTGTTAAATTTTTAAATAAAACATT
>LGAG01000075.1:441862-469003 GCA_001278395.1 Lerema accius
TTCACTTTCTTCGATTTATCTTCAGTTGATCAATGTAGGAATCAAAACAATTTTTTAACGTTTTGCCTATCTGATTGGGCATCACCTTTAAACCAAAGAATCCATTAGGATAAAACTTACCAATTTTATGATCCTAAGTTACATTTTATTCCAAAAAATTGTATTGTATCTACGGGATAGCATGAAAAAGAATAACTGAAAAAAAGCAAAGATGGCACACCAGTTAAACATAAACCAAGAGGAACACTAGTTTATTGATATGTTTTCGAAGAAGCAAGATGATATAGAAGCAATCATCTCAAGAGCTTAACGCCAGTTGAAATTAGTTTCACTTCGACTTAACTCTTCATAGCGTTGCTCGTAGATAACTAAACAGTGACAACTCAACTGCAATAATTCAACACGACTTGATAAGGCGTGTTGTGACATGGGTGTTGTATTACGGGATTGCATTTCACAGTTGACACTCTCGAATAAAGGCACATAAATTAGTTTAATCGAGATGCATAGTTTTATTTACCTGTTTCTAAAGTAGTCTATTGACCAGAGATGTACGTTATTTTTTCAATGACATTTCGAAATTTAGAAGTACTTTTATTGATATCACTCAATCAGTTAAGATTTAAATTTGCTTGATAGTAAACATTGAAAATTAATTTAAGAGCTCCTGAACAGATCCATTTCTAATTTAGGGCTTAAACGAAAAGAAACTTCCAAAGTTGTTTATTTTAGAAGATTCTTTCCAGTAGAAGATTAAAGGATTAAGTTTTTGCCGTCTTTCTGTTAACGCGATTACCACAGTTCGACGCAAAAACAACAAAAATTCTAAGTATTCAATTTCGTTTGATATTGCCTAACGTGAAGTTTTTTTACTAGAATATACCAATCAATTTAAGGAACGACCTTGGAAATAATATACATATAATAATAATATACATATTATACGATATTCCACTTTACAACATTTATGTACAACACATGAAAATTAATTCCTTTCATGTCTTAATAAAATTTTCAATGTAGGCATTTCAGTTTCAACGATCAAGCACGAAGGCTCTTAAAATTACAACAAGTCTGGTAAGCACTTATTCATAAATTATAATTTAGTCCGCTCTACCAGTCTAAGAAAAGCCTATTGTTTTCTATTTAACGAAATAAATTTTAAAAATAATCACCCCTCAGACTGCGTTCTTTCACAGGAAAACAATGTTATTTATTCATTAAAATGCCCTATTAACAATTACGCGCCGGAAACCTGGCTGGTTGGTGAGGCGATAGTAATCTACGCTTTTTAATTATACCAATAGGCTCCACCCGGTGTTTTAATTTATATAGAAACGTCCAATCATATTACAGGCCGCTGACGTGAGTGTCATTCGAGCGCCAAGAATATTAATCACTCTGTCGTTATGATTTCAAAATTGGAATCCAACGGTCATTTATTCTTTTGAGACTTAACGAGGGAATTCGTTTTTGGAATTTGATTCGTTTTGAAGTTTGGTTGAGAATGATGGTGGCTACGCGTTGGCTGCGTCAGAGTGCATTCGATTGTAGTCTGTGGTTGCAGTGATTGATGCAGCTCAATAACGGTTATTTGAAGATGTCTATAAACTGGAATGTTCACAATTATGTATTGTAGCGTTTTAACTTTTTCTCTTTATAAATTACGAACCTTGTTTTAAATACTAATTTAAAAATCGCCCACCTACTTATTACCTACTGAGTGCATATACAATTCAAGAAAATTTAGTTTATCATGATTAAAGTAGAAAAATAAAAAAATATCTTTCTATCAAATATATTATTTGAGCAAAACACACCTTGAAAGTATAACGTAACAAAAGATTCCAGATTCTACAATGTGAACTCCCACGCGATACTCAGTAACCTTTACATTTTCATCTTATTCGATCTCAAATGCTATATTGAACCTCGTAACATCTAATGTAAGCATATTTGACGCATTCGAAAATTATGAAGCGTAACGCCTACGGTAGTACTAACTCACCACTTAACAATTACCTATATTCAGTATATAATTTACAGCTGCTCAAGAGGATGCCTTCTCACAAATTACGATACAAAATAACACATTCCCCGACACGACTTGGCCATGGGGAGTTTCGAAATTAACCATAATTGCTTAATTCAGAGCGTATGTTGTTTGCCCAGATCTCGACCGCATAAAGTTCTAAGATGGAGTGAGATGGAAATACTAAATCCTGTATGGATGATAGAGACGATATGACTTTAGAAATTGGTTGAGATGAACCCATTTTCCAGGTATAAGATATAACGTGTGAAGGGATTGAAAGTGGAACCATTATAGACGGTGTTTTTACCGCAACTCCTAACGATTTTTTGGGTATTCAAAAATAAGTAGACAATCTTGTCACTATTTTGTTTGGACATTAATATCTAATATTGATAAATTTAGTAAATAAAAAACTGACATAATAGTCTGAGTATCATTCTACGAGTTTCTATGCTCTAGAAACTTAAGATCATAACCTATCACAATTCATTAACTTTCCAATAATAAAAGTTTTACTTATTCTCTTTAATAATGTAATAAACTTTTGTTCTTGTTTCAGATGTCGTCGTAATTCTTCGGATGACGTCATTAAAAAGGTTTGTTGAGCAAATAGTTTTTAACGTCGACCGTAAAATACTCGATTGAAAAATATTACAACGCAATTTCACGTGCAGAAAATAAGCAAGCGACGGTCATAAAGTTGGCGTTTTAAAGTATTTTATTTTCGCTCAATTGCCATAAACCCGTGCTGCTGCTCTGTGTGCATATGTTATAAAATACCATCATAGTGTCAATAACAAAGTTATAAATACAGAAAAATTAATTATAGGTTCACTTTATGGTAAAAATTCGTAGGGTGTTTGTGTTTCTACATGTATCTCCAAAAGTAACAATTACTCATACATAAATTACGAATATCTATAAATGAGAAACTAACTTCATTTACTTTAAAACATTGTATATTTAATGGAAAAATAAATAAAGGTTCAAAGTAAGAGGTTAAAAGAAAATGCATTATTTTCAATTAAATACTCTGCGGATTAAGCTCACTCACTTTCCATTAAAATACTGAGATAAGATTAAACGCCCGAACAAATTGTGGATACTAAGATTGCGTTTTCAACAAACTAAACAAATTGTTAGCAAATAACTTCAACTAAGTAAAACTAATTGAACGCTAAAAACACATCTTATTTTTGACAAAATACGAATAGATTTGTTTTTTTTACACAATATAAAGAACTCTTTGAAGATGGAAAAACGTAGTCGAAGGCAAAAGAAATCATGTAGACTAATGAAGAAAAATTATAAATACTGTTTTAATTCTTGAAACAAAAGAAGACTGGCATCTTGCAATTTTTCTGCCTTTCGATATAAAGCGCGGCCGCGAAAACACGCCATCCTTTTTGTCATCAAAGAAACTCTTTGTGGCGTTATTACAATCGTTATTCTTCCTTTTACTTTTATGTATCTTAATAGGGCTTCGTGTCTTTGGCTTGAGAAATTTCTAGTTCATTTTAAAAGTACTCAAGTCAATACTCAACTTCAGCACAGATATAAGAACCTAATATTTATTCATTCAAGCAGTAGATTTCTTTTCGATAGTTGTGGCCAAGTAACTAAGTTAAGCAACAGTTAGCACGATTGGTAGATGCGTGGGAAATTGCTAGTGCGTTACCAAATTTACATTTCAACTAATCCTAGGATTATTTTTTATTCAAAGAGCTAATTTGAATTTACCCCTACTTCCTCTGTTCATACCAAAAGCTACCGGAATTAATACCGAATTAAACGAGAGATAAGACGTCGACTAAAGTTAATCATTGTTTATTCATAAAGGCAAAAGAACAACTAAAGTCGTAACAAGGAACGACGTCACTGATGTATTAACTAGCACTAAATGTTTTCCCAATATATTCCTCGGTGTATTTCGGTAGCAAAACGGAAATTGCACGCCTCAGGCACCAAACATAATCTTTAGAATTTTAAAAGCTCAGTCATTTGGCGTTCAGTTTTGTTTGAAGATACACGCAACGATTGCTTTTCTGTTCTCGAGTATGAATAATGTTTGTATTGCACATGAAAATGACAACAATTATTATTGTTAAAGACAAACACTCTTAAGACTATTATTAAATTTAAATTAATGTAGGTATACACTACATCCTAAATAATAAATCTGCAGATTATGAGAACGATTTTTTTGTTTACAAACTTGACGACACATAAGATTAACACAGTATAAATCATCACAAACTACATCCCAAATACGAAACCGTATCCAATAAATCCAACCCCAGGTTGTCAACGCAAATCTTTTTCTTCGAACAGACTCAAAAATGCGTTTATTAGCTGCCAGTCCGACATGTTAAAACAGATGTTTCTCTTCCCTTGACGGATGGGTCAGGCGAGGTCGTCCGCCATCTTGCGAGATTCCCGCCAATCGTTGCGGCCTGGGGTGCCTGTCAACGGCCCGGCGAAACAATTACCGGGATCGTGACTTCGTAAATAGTGCAAGTTAAAAAGACGGTGTAATTAGAGACGGGTTTTGTAAACGCCGTCCTCGGAAAATTAGGGCCCCAGATTTTTGTTTGACTTGACATTGGGAGTCAGGGATTTACTGGCGAAGTAAAATAAGGAAAGGAAGTTTGCGACGAGACAATTTTATTCTTCAAGGAATTCTGTTAGAATTAAGTAAGAAGAGGGGGATAAAAATTTTGAAAATTAAATGATAACATCGACGCTACTTGTTAAAACATTAGTATTAAAACAAAGTAACATGATAAAATACGTACAAATTGACCATATTCATAGGTCTACTATAATCGATCAAAAATAACAGGCACGTATAATACAGAAAAAGGACGCAATAAATTAATAAAGTCATTATACATGAACCGACTTTATTGCAGTATACGTTTAACTAGCGGTTTATTGACTCCAGCTCCATAATCTTAAAGCACCTGTTCTCTCTTTCATTTTAATGAAGACATTTCGGTTTCCTCGCAGGTGTTCGTGATCCCCGAACCCAAATCGACGGCTCATTATCTTGTGTTAATTCATTATGCGCTTTGTTTTCTTCCGTCGTTTTTTCTGCCGTCCCGCAAAACTCACCATACTTTACTGTCGCTGTTACGATTTATTGCAGCACAAAGCTTCATTATAAATCGTGTCAGTCTGTCTGCTTTAACATATGTACGTAATTAAGTTGTAAAGTTCTTTAAGCGTTTTATGGCTATCGGGGGAAAGAATTAATCGACGAAACAATGTCTGTATTTGGATTGGTGGACGTGAAAAATGTTTTTAATTTGTTCTAAACAATAGTGGTAGATGAGTCAAAAGACCGAGGCTTTATTTTGTTAACGAACAAAGCAAAAAAGGCAACGTACCGCCGAGCACGTAACAGTCGCAATGTATCCTGATTTATTTTTTCGTACGGCGAGTTCTCGAACATCGACAATATAGAAGTCTCCAGCAAGAATATCCTGTATTTCAATCCTTGATTACTTGTATTCAATGACATCTACAACTTTACTTTTAAAAATTAAAATGTCACTCAAATCAAAATTACGTCGACCAGAAATGGACTCCATTAGAACTAAATTAAGCTTAAAATTCAATTGTTCGCTTTGCTTTCCACATGACATGAAAGAAATAGTCTCAGCAGTTCACTATGAGGTAAATTTGTAAAATTCCGTTTGAAGTCTGTAAATTCGTTCACGGCACTTTAGGCTTTCTTCACGACTCATTGGAAACCATATTGCTTGGGATGAAACTTTGATCGGCTTGAGGCTTGAAATAAAAGTTATTGAATGATCTCTGATTAGATTATTATCGGAGCGGAGTTGCGTTCGATCGTGGCTCTTGTACGTAGATTTTATATGGTAATTGAAATGTAATATAAGCATTCGCTTTCGAAACGTTCATTATCAGTGGTTTACTATGATCGGTATCGGTAACACGGGTACGTGGCAGGCGTGAGCGATACACGAAGTTTGTAACTCTGAATTAGATATTCGAATAATTATCGATAAACACAGTATCGATTACATGAATTTTAATGAGAAAATCCGATAGGCAAGGTCACTTAATATTATTATTCGAAGGAGTCCTCTCGGAATACGACCATGCATCTTTAGAAGCGATGTTTATTGAAAAAAAAGGGACAATAGAAGCGGCAGATGCGGTAGAGACTGCACGATTAATTGTATATACTTGTAATAAAAATAACGTCTCTATCTGGAGGAAACCATTTCTCCAAAGATTTGACGTGTTATAAATTTCTGTGTGAATGTGTTTTTTTCCCTTGAAGCCCTTTTCGGATACCATATGCTAGTAATGTTTTATTCAGTCAACTTTCGGTCAGGTTTGTTGGCTAGTTTTTGTAGCTTTGGGTCGAAAGCAGGTTGCTATTAATCTCTTTGGATTTTTGTGCCATTGTTATCTATTCTAATTATAAAAATAACAGATTATAAGAGATTAGGATTCTATAGCACGTGTCAGTGTATCAAAAGCAAATTAATGAAATTGCAAGTAGGATTATAATTTGAGAGTATTAATAATCTTCTCCTGATTTGTAATTTAAGAACAATATTCATTTTATTACCTACGTAATGTTTATTTCAGTCAATGCAATGCAAACGAATGCAGCAGATTGCCTAAGGGATAGATCTAATTATGCAGCCAAAATAAGTTCCTATTTCTTAATCAGGTTACTGAATAAAATTTCGGAAATTAATGCATGAATACAAATTTGCAAAACGTATCACCGATAACTTATACAAGCAATCAAAAGTCGGTAATATTGCTTTTGTATGCAAAAATTATTAAACCGTAATATGAAAACGTCATTAATACACAAATGGATTTCAACCCGCCCTTCGGCGACAGATGGCGAAGTCCGGGCTCACATTTGTATTATTTCAAAAGAATTTTTTCAACAACTATTCAAAACATTATCAACACATAGAATTTCGCTCAAAGCCATTGGCGATTTCGCCGCAACATAAACTTTTGTTCGGACGTTTGAAAAGGAAAGTTTTCGTTCTAAAACCGTATGGACAAATTGTGAATTCCTCGTATGCAGTAATGTTATTGTTTAAAATAAATTCAATAGCATTATTTTTATTGAAAGTACAAATTGAATGTTGTCTTTTAATGAAATTTTTTCGTACCTATTAAAGCAGAATATACAAAAATAAGTATTATACATGGCAATAATAATTCTACACATCATGAACATAGGACATTATAACCCCATCACTAGGCTGATGATGATCCTAGGCTGTAACATGAATGAGAAGGATTTAAGCAACGGACAGCCTCTGACGAATCGCAGAAATGATTTTCGGAATATTATGGTAAATGCTTCCGATACATAGCTTTAGACAATGTAATCGACGGTGAAATTACAAACTTTATCAACTGCATATTACAGTTTCTTCTGAGAAAATGAGATATAAATAAGATAATAATATCTGACAGACTTATTCTTAGTAAGTAAACATTGTATTTCATGCGTAACATTGTTTCATAACATGTGCATTATTTGTTATTGCAACCACAGCACCATATCCAACTAAATATCTTTTGTAACAATAATATTCATCACAAAAATTCTGCACTTCAAAATACCCGCAACTTTTCGCATACATCTTTAACAAACCCATATGGTATTATTAGATCACATGGCGTTTAATTTTATCCGTTTCGAATCCCATGGCGCCTAGCACATGGTGCTAAACGCCGTCGCACTAAAACATTTCAATAAACACGTTTACGATTGTTAAAAAATGAATAGTCAACCTTTTTTCCCCTTTGCATCGTAAAGTTTGTTTACCCCTAGCACTTGACGGGATGACTCTATGAAAACAGTTTTGCTACCGACCAGTGTTTTATTGTCTTTTTTGGGTTCCTTGATTTTCACACAGCTTCTTCTGAGAGTTCTGTTGTGTCATCATCAAGAGCGAGTTTATGTTCTTATGTCGGTTGCTTTGTCTAGAATGTGGGATTGTTTTATAACTTTGTTTTTTAATTTTTATTATTTTATTTCTTCTAAGCTATTCTCAGAATAACGCGATTGTTAGTTGTATATTATGTATTAATAACAATCCCATCGAAATAATTTTAATTGCCTATTTACGAAGAAATGGTTTTACTCTCAGCCTTATTACCTAATTAAAATTTCTAAATAAACAGATAGTCTGAATTTACGTACAAACTTGCCAATTCCCAGAATTAACTTTTATTCAAAAAGCAGATTAGACTTTACTACTTGTTTATTCTGCGTTTATTTAAGTACTTACATAAAATCTCAATAAACAAGAGATGAGATATCGAATAAAGTTTGTCAATGTTCATTAATAGGAAGGCAAAAGTCTTACCATAAAATAATAAGTGGTTGGCATTACAAGTTGTAATTTACAACCTGATTCTGACGAGAATCAGCGCTGATAAAGGAACGTGGATAAGCTTCTAAATTCCTCGTAAAACAACACGTCTATTGACAGAGTTGCGCAAATAGACGCAATGGGACGAGGAAGATATAAACCGGCCACAATGAAGGAAGTCATACAGACTTCGCCTCGGGGTTACCGGTACTTACTTATTGTTATTTAATTTCTTATTTCATTAGCTTTGTGTACTATCCTGAACATTAAATGAAGCTTTTAAAGTTTACAAAGATACAATAATTGAAATTTTTATTTCGCAAGCCTTAAGTAACATTGTTTGAGTGCAGGGCTTTTTCATTTATTTTAATTTTCTTATTCATTTCTTCCTCAGTTTTAATACGGTTAACTTCATTTTCTTTTCTTTGTTTGAATGATATTATATTGTCTTGTATCTTAGGCGTTGCTGTTTGGACTGAAACATTAATCGGTACTTACTGTTCATGAACGGCATTAAAACCTTCGAACACGATGATTGCGGAGATATAAGAGGCCGACGCTGGTCACTCGGTATCATAAAAGTTAACAATGGTAATAAAAACGCTAAAGTTATACCCGACATGGCTCAGCTCGGAACCAACAATTTCGTCCTTAAATTATCTATTGTCTCCTATTTAACTGCAAATTTACTTTGCTATGTTAATTATTTTCTTGAAACTAATATATATTTATGGATCATAAACTTTTATGTATACACATGTTATACCTACATTTAATTTTGTTTTAAACTAGCTAGCATTTAAATTTCATATTATTTTTTACCAATAACACCTAGATATACAAACCAGTTGTAAATACTAACTTAATATTGCTTTGTCTAACTAGTAAACAAATTATGTTCTTCCGTGTAAATGTAATACCTACTTTGTATGTTAATGTTCGGTTGGGCACTCACAAATATAACCACCATTAGGGTTCCCTACACAAATTTAATGGTTTATCAATAATTTTTCAATAGAATTCGACATAAGGCACCATATGCCAAGACCTTTTAAATCTTTACCTGAGAAGTTTAAACCAACAAAAAAAGGTGATAATAATACCGACATGCCTATAAATTTGTGAGATGTTTCAATTTATAGACTCGCAGTAAGTTAACAAGCGAACGCCATCTTCGAGGGTCTTGGAATCAATTTGTTCTTGGAAGTCTTTAGAAATATTCCTGCGGCAAAGTTTTAAACTCAATTACTCATCTACAAACTGGCCTATTAATGTCTTTATCAAAGGCATTTGATAGGATCGTTAAATAGCGAAGAGTTTATAACCGATTTACGATAAAAGAACAAAAATTTAAATAATATATTCTCCATTTATTTTGTCGCTTTCATCTTAGCACGGCTCATTGGCAACCAATCCTCCGTGTCTCCTACATTCCTGCATATCGAATAAGATATAACTCACCATCTGACGCTATCTGATAAACTGTCCATAAGAGCTTCGGGAGCCGAACTTGACAATTCATTTTCAAAGCCCGAGTTCACGAAGTGTGAACAGTTTAAATATATACTTATTATACTTATGGAAGACAAAAATTCTCAACAGCTCAGGACTCCTGAGGGTTGTCACTTCTTAGAAATATAGATGATTATCGAGTTTTCGCTTTGAGTATAGGCACCGCTAACGAAGTTCGTCTTAATACCTTTTTTTCGATCACTGTCCTCTACAGCAGTGGGCATCGCTTGTCACGATGTGAGAGCGAGATAGGGGATAATAGATGGCTACTGATGACTGTCAGCTAAGGTTTCGGTGTCACAAGGTTCGATTTACGATATAACGTCGCTAAGGTATCTTTGCTCAAAAGTATTCGTGGATCACGTGCGCCCCAATTCATCTTTAGTGGTTGCTGTCCGTTGACAGTTAGGTACGAGTTGATTCATCAATTTGACTAAAATAGTATGATCTTTTATTTTAATAAGAGACTACCTCATATTAAATTTGGTTACAATTTCCGGCAAAAGGTTATTGGATTACGCGTGAACATTATATCAACAAACCCACGTTCAGAAGGTGATAATGTTATCTTCTAATCCCTCGTGACCGTTGTTAAGCATTTCCTCGACACATATGTCGCACGAGGCAACGCTTTTGTAACCGTATCAAAATTAAGATAATGGATAATGTCCGTCCAAATTTCTACTTTATTATTAGCCTCGTTCTACACCAGCTGTTGAGTTTTGTTATTTTTTTTGTCGAGTGGGCAGTGACCGGCCGTTATAGATTGGTGCGGTCCCATAAAAGCGAACAGGTAATGAGCTTCGAAATTGGTAATGACTATATAAATTTGATAGGCAACGTTAGACTGATCCCTCAATTTGGAATTATTGTTCCATATTCTGATAGTAAGTTGTGGTTTGTTTAAATGCTTGTCAAAATATTCGTGGGTCCAATATTTCAAGCTGCATCGTGTTCACAGTCAGCTCAACCAGAGACATGGAAAAATAAGCATTTTCCCGATATCCACATATTGTTAATATTGTGCATTGTCAAAATATTTGCAGCGTCGACAGATGTCATAACAGCGACATTCGTACCCAATTCTTGTTTGTTTACTTTAAATACAATCCCTAAAAATCTTACTGTATACAGGACAATAGTAAGATAAAGTATGTAAACGTAATACATACTTGTTATTTTTCTTAAATACGGGATATTTGAATCAATAATAATGACTCACCCCAACACGCATCATAAAGTAACCTAACATTAAATTCATTGCTAGTCGCAGCGGGGATCATTTCAGTGTCGGATATAGTAAGGCTACCGCAACTAAGTGCAACTTACGAACTCATTAGAATATCTGCAACATCAATAGTATCAATGTGTCGTCGTAAATTCATAACTGCAATATAAAATTTCACGGCTATTTCGTAAATTATCCAGGTCGGTTCGTTAATCTACTATGGTTGATAGACCTTGGTAGCGTCCATTTTAAGTGTTGTCGAATAAACACCACATTGAATTCCATTTGTTTAATTGGGCAGCAAAATATTTGTTCCGATTCTGTCGATGTTCTCGTTCTGTCAATACGTGCACGTCCAATAATAAACGACAGCTCGTAAATGACTGACACGCTGTTTTAAATCGTATCTAGTTTCAATACATCACATTTTCGAATACAGACACCGTATAACTGAATCGATATGTGGAACTGACTGTGCGTTTGGCAGCTCCTAATCAATTGAATTTAGACCTCAGTGTTACCTAATTAGTACGAAACCGCAGGGCATTATGTTCTACGCCAAAGTCTTATTGAAATTAGAGGATGTACGAAGGAAATTGTTCTGCCAGTATAATTTCAATAGAATTGATAGCTGTTATGAACTTACAGAATCCCCGAGTTCTGAATTGATAGAAACTTTGTCTAAGTTACTTTTGCGAACAGGAAATACATCAATATTAATGGATATTATTCTGAATAATGAACTTGTTTGTACGTCAAATATTCATCTGATGATGAATATTTTGAATTAGTTTGGTGCATCAAAAGAGTTATACATAATACACTTAGCTTTTACTCTGTTTATTCTAAAAATAGATTTAGAGATCAGCTATTAGGTTAGTAAAGTATCAGTGAAAGAACTGCAATATAAATAAAGCCGATATAACTGATATAGGGTCAAGTACACACTGAATCAACAGTATTGCGAGTGAAGTGAAATGTCCGAATACTACTACAGTGCGTCTTGACCTCAATACGTCAATAACTACGAACTCAAAGTGGATATATTTGTTAAAAAATATTACCGTTAAAATTTTAATAAAGATAATAATACAACTAAATATAGATACATTTAATTTTTAAGTATTTAAAATAATCAATTGAAAAATGAATGATAAACACAATAATTTCCCACGTTTCCTAGAACATACTAGTGAAGAAGCTTACATTGAAACAACAGTTGCAGAAACCGGCAACCACGTACATACTCGTAATATGCATCGTATAATACAAGAAATTTAGATGCTCCCGTCAAAACAATTATTCAACTCGTCATTTAAGCGCTCCGTTTCCACAAACTTGTAGCTCGACGTTGTAGCAACAATAAATTATTTGTAAATAGACGAACAGTTTCACAATAAATATCTGATCTAACACCGTCTTCCTGCCCACGTCCATAATTCAGAGAGAGTTATTTGTATAAATTAAATAAACATTTCAAGTTGTACACTTACAAACGAATGTTGAAGTCTTGGCGAAAATTATGAATAGAAATTGTCATTCGCTAGGACAGGATTATGAAGATCAGAAGCTTAATATTAGTAATAAGGATGTAATTATATCGTCTCCTGAATTGTGACATTCTGTAAAATAATATGAAAAGATTAATTGTTCAAATTTAGAATCACAATTATTTAAATTGAATTTATGTAGGGTAACTTATGATATATTATTATGCAAATAAATAATAAATTAAAAAATGAAATAAATATTACCTACATTAGAATATCACTTACAGATTTATTTTTAATGACTTAAAAGATTCCAATTATGTTTCCGAGAGCAAAACCACATTCGCAACACGGTACTCATAAACTACATCACAAGGAAATCATAAATGTTAGTACAATTTTCGAACTAATAAAGAGTTATTATATGATTATTGCTTCACTAAAACCATTTGATAGTGCGACTCGAGTGGGCGTTAAATCTCTCTGATTCTCTTATGCTTGGATAAACTCAGGCGCGATAAAAAGCGTGATTTTATGATACCGAAATCTCTAAAACATTGTTCATCTTGGGTGGTCATGAAACTCGCTACACGTTTCTTGGTTTAATAAATTGACGTGTGTTTTACTCCAGCCGCGGCGCTTCCATTATTTGTTTTCGTATCATACCACGGAAAACTCATTACATCCATATCGACGGAAATACTTCATTGTTATCGATGGAAGAATCTATAATTTCTGTTTGTACATGTGTTCGAGTTTGGTTTCGGTCAGCTATCTCCATTATTTTGGGTTTGCTCATTAAAATAAAAAACGTATTACGGCAATTGATAAAGTTTTCAAGGGAGGTCTTTATTTATGGCTTGGTGTTATTATGTTAAAAATCAATTATCTTGTTAATGAAATGAATAATTTTAAAGTAAATGAAAAATGTGTTTTTATCACACTTCGTAAAGTATCACAACAAGCAAAGAAAATATTCATAATTATAAACTTTAATAAATAAAATAAGGGATTAGAAACAATATCCAATTATAACTTTGTTTTATATTGAAATCGCGAGAAAAAGTTAGCAATGCAATTTGTAATTCAATTAACCATATCACTACGAACAATAAGAAAAGCATGCCTTTCAAATTTCTCAGAATCGAAAGCTGCGTATGTCTCCGTCCAAATTCCATCGACTCGACTCGATATTTCATCTCTCCGACATCTGTCAAGACGAACATGCTCAACTTTGTCGTCAACTCTTATTTGAATCGTACGATCATCGTTCTTACCGTACCTGTATCAGGCATCAGTTCAAAGTTAAACTTTAATGATTGACATAAATATCCTTTTGGGTTGTATTATTTTTTTATCACAAGAGTGCGGTTTATCGCGTGTGTCAAAGCAAAATTGATATTGCTTGCTGCCAGAGACCATTGATAGCTTAGAATAAGATGCGTGTCTGTATTATTTTTATTTAATTTTATCTACCGTACCTATACATCTCATTTGTTAAGTATTGCCTGATATTTTGCGACGGTTACCAAGTTTTCGTTACTTTGTTAAATTAATTAAATGACAGACTGTGTTAATTTTAATATATTTTGCATCTTTGTTTTTTTAAAACGTATCATTTGAGTATCAACGTAAAATTAAAGAAGGACTGTGCACAACTGTCTACGCCTGTGATGACGTATAAAGTATTATCAATTCCGTAAGTATAGATACAATTAAATTATGCAAGCATTTATTTGTTTTCGTATTTATCTGGAGACATCTTATTAAGCTTATTAATATTTGTTAAGTCAGAATAACACGGCGAAGCATCAAGTCGCATGACCTGTCATCCATTATTAATTTCTCCGCTCCCGTTTATTGCTTCTGATTGGCTTATTTCCGTGTCAACTTTTTTCACTTCCGTGGATTACTAAAATAGGTCGCGACGATCCAGTTGCTTCGTTTTACTTTATAGTTATCGTCTTTCGAGACAATTATTTAAATTTCTGATGGCGATCATTATTTGTTGATGAGCGTTCTTTTAACATCTCGTCAACGATAACAGTTAATAGTATGTGATTATTTTTCTCCAGTTTCTTAAAACATAAAATTCTGGGTATGTTTTTGACGCGTTTTGTTTATAATAAAGCTGCTGAAATTGGTGTTGTGGTTTTATTAAACCAGATTACATAGAAGAATGATATATATATTGCTCGTGTAATAGTACAAGATTATATTAGTGATATTGATAAACTGTCAGCTCCAATAGCAATAGCTCGTTACCAAATGTATTCATAATAGTACCCGTTACATACGTGTTGATGTATTCGACATCGATAATGTATTGACAGGAGCGATTTGTTTTTTCTTCTCTCTATTTATTCACCAATAAATCTTTTGTCGCGTTATTGATGGAACCACAAGCTTATGTTACTTATCGGGAGTCCATATATTCAGAACAAAATCTATGAATTTAATGGAGTAATATTAAAAATTGTAAAATATTTATCACTACCTTTATATTAATCACTATTCAAAGACTTTTAACAGTTTATAGCTAAAGTTGCGTAAGAAAAATAGAAGGTATCTGATAAGTTACTTCCTAGTGTATTAACTTTACCAAAATTTGATTTCCCAATTGAATTATATTTTTATTTAACTTGTCACAAAATTGACCAATACGAGTACATTATTTCCTACATAAAACAATTTCAAGTTTCACTTCACTACGACTCAGCGGGCTCAACACTTTTTTGACAGACAACTCGAAAGCCATTCTGACATAAACCTCAAAAAGAATTCAATTGAACATTGAGAAAGAGAAGACAAGTGAAGGGCATAATAAACTCATTTTATAACGCTCACAACACTGGGAATGAAAATAAAAGATTCTACAATACTGATACTGTCGTGGAGACATCAAAAGTTTCGTAAGTGAAGGAAGCGACAAAACAATTAAGTTCTCAAAGAAAAAGTTTGAAACTTGACGATTAAATACAATGAAAATCACTTAGAGACTCAAGAAGTGCGGAGTTGTAAGATTTTTTGCGAGTGACAAGAATTTTATTATACTCTGTTACATGTATCGTATCGATGCCACTGTTTTTGTTGCTGTATCATCGTTGGAGCAAAAACGTCGTTGTTCGGCTGTCGTTGCTTTTTGCTTCCTTGACAAGTTACTTCGAACCAACTCCATCTTGTGAATAATTACTTCATCATTTGTCTCGTACGGTTTATTTGTTAATTTATTATCACAGATTGATTTTCGATCCTCATTATTACTGTTAGTTCGTCTAATGGCTTCGACGTTCAAAGAAAATATAATAAGGAAAATGGAGAACTAAATCCGCTGCTTTAAGCTCATTGTGTCACAAATTCCGAGTATGGAGTCTCCACTTTTTTAATAAGTTGATATGGCTGTAATACGCTTTTGATAATGAGATTTTTTTAAATAAGATATATAAACACTAAATTATTCAAGTAAAGAGTAAAGAAAAATATTATACTTATGCACCATACGAGCTTTCACACAATACATTCTAAACCCTAATGGATACACTGCATAGTGCATAAGCTTCTTTATACAAAGAGCCGACTACCGGCTACTCGAATAGCAAAATAGCTACATTCGAGTTTTCTAAAAGGCTAAAAGGAATTTCTTTACGGCGCGACAGTGGAGAACCTTTAAAATATCCCGTATTTGTATCTGCTTAACGTATCGACGTGCTTCGTTCAGCTTTTCGTGTCAGAGTTTCGTGTAGTTTAGTTACATGTACTTTAAACGTAGTAGCAAATATTTGTACGCGAAAAGCATTTACGTTATAGATGGTAACCTTCAGGCTTTGCTTGTTGTTATTTAAATAGTTGGTTTTACCTCTAGTAACAGATTTATCTACCTTTTTAATTTCAAAAATGTTTTTAAATGCAGAATAACTTCAATTAAGTTAAAATCATGACTGTTTATTTCAATACGGTGATTCAAAGTTACTGCCCCTACTAGTGAAATTAATTCCTTTCTCCACGATTTGTCTAACTCTGTCAAAGCTTTGTCCCCTTTTTAGCAAATTACATCATAAATCTACCTCCGAAATTGCGTTGCAGTGAACTTTGTTAAGTGGGAGCGAAAAACAGTCCTTTCTGTAATTGGCCCTCATCCAAATTAGTCAAGGAATGTCTTAGGGGACAATATCTTTCATAATCTTAAAGAAATATATTGAGGGGATGAAACAACGAAATGAACTGTCAACTGGGACGTCCAAATCCAATTACTTATAGTCCCTTGTATGACCGTCAACTAGTTAGTTGAAGAGAAGAAAAGTAAAAAGCGAGAAAGATGCAAAAAAGTTTTTTATTTCTTGCTGATTTTTACTCATTTTAAATTTGACTTACCATTAAACTCTACCAAAATTAAGCTTCAAAATAAATTTTCTAATTATTTTCTGAGTATTAACTGAATTGAGGTAAAATTTATTCTCACTATTATAATTTTTGTTTACACTGGGTACTCTACTTTTTTTGATTCACTCGTTTATTATTTATTAATAGTCAATGTGACACACGGCTAATGCTAACAAACGCGAGGATTTAAATTAACCTCCGCTTAGAGATACCTATCACTGGATTTGGCGGTGTATAAGGGCTTTGTTTTGAATTCGTTTTAACTGTTGACGATTGCAAAAAATGTTATCTTTAGCGAACCGTGAATTAAAAGTGGCAGAATAAAATGAACTGCAAATTTCATTTTAAAAACACTGACACGAAACAAAGAGTTTGTTTGTCCTATTTTTGAACAATGTTCAGCTCAACGTATTTCTTATTATTAATAGCGACGTTTTTTAATCAGGTACATTCTTCGGTTTTACTTACGAGTATATTAAAGAAATCTCAGATTTTCATATTTGTATGTAACTGAACATCATTTTCCAGATTTAAAAAATCTTTTACCAGTAACAGCGCGATATTTTTGAGTAATATAGAAAATCAATAATTTTGTTATGGTAAGATTTTTTTCTTGGACCCGATCTTGTTTTAATGAATCGTGACCTCATATGAATCACAGTTGTTTAAAAATCTTTTCTTGAATTTAAAAGAAATATTTAATTACCTTTGATTGTTATAGAGTAAAAGTATCACATTCACCCACATCTGCAATGTGCTGACCAAGGCTAAACTAGAATCTGAGTGTAGCAATGTAATCAAGTTTGCAGAGCAAAAATGGAAATTACTAAAGACCCTACACGATCATGATAATAACATTTTGTTGATTGAGTTGTCAGTTATTACAATGACATGGTCGGTCGTTAAGTAAATGTTTAAAAAATTGGCATGTTCGTTAACTGCAATCAAAAAGAAATTAGCATCAGGAAGTGTATACATTATACGATATGTAAAAAACGAGTCATATTCTTTAAGTAAAGAAGTTATTAAAGCGAAGTTATCGCTTGTAAAGTTATATCGAATTTTCAGTACCAATAACTCGGCAGGTAATAATAGATCATTAAAAATTATGCTCCCTCCTACAGACATCTTATTCCGTGCGGCCATATATAATGAGAACGAAACTGGAAATCAATTCTATTTAGCGTCATCGTGGAATGAAATTCAACTTTGGTACGTGAATAACTTTACTTCCTCTGGAAGTAATTACAAACTTTGTTTTCAGTTAGCAAAACCACGCTATCGTCGGTTTCATCTAAAGAAGATTCTGAGGGAATTCCGAGTTTATTGGCGATGGGGATTCCTGCAGCATTATACTCGCATTTCTTGTCTAATTTTATTTCTTGATTTTAAACTTTACCTGTTATTAGAAGACACGACAACAGTAGTTCTGCACCATACTCGGTCTTAGTAAAATATATCACATACTTTTTTAATAATCAAGCCGTTTAAATTTCAGTGACAAACTCAAACACACCAATACTAGGACAAATATAGGGTTTCATATTCACTACTCTGTCCTGGAAAATTCACAAGAACGGCAAACAAAAGAACTAATCAATCAATCCTGATCAATCAAGCCCAGGATAGACGAACGGTGACAAATGGCACGGTAATCGTCACGACGGTAGTAAGAACAAAGATATTTTTTTTGGAAGACAAAAATCGGATTCGTCCGAATAACTCCACACGATTGATGACCTGTTGAAGACTAACGAACGAATGTTCCGAACTCTTGATTACCGTAGAGTAGGTAGTCTACAGAATTTTTAAATCTGCTTGACCCAGTTTCGTTTTGAGTTTTATTTGTTTGCAACTTCAAAAAGCGAATGCGCTATTCAAATTTTGTTTTTCAAAAATTCAGATGCTAGTTTTCTAATTCAAATCGTTGAGGTAACTAGCTCTGGCTGTGTTCGTTCGACATTCTCGTAATTCACCTTTATGAAGTTTTAATTGTTTTATACAACTTTGTTGTTTTGAATTGAGTGTAGTTTATCATTTTATTTCTAGGAAAGTATTATTTACGCCACATTCTGTTTTATTTGGCCAGTAATTATATTGAAATAGATTAGTTCAAGGATATTGTTTAATAATAACTCATGTCAAATAACTAACCATTTTACTTACATCTTAAAATGATATTTTACGTAAAGTTTTTCTTTTTTTTGTCTTCCTTGCTTTTTAGTTTTCTATTATGAATAGAAGACTCTCTGTCGTTTCTTACTCTGTATCAGGTGCAGCATCCTTATTCAAACGGTCCCAGCTTTCCTCAATCCGAACCACTGCGGGAAAAACTTCCTAAGATTTACGATCCGCGATACTTCAGGAAAAAGTTGCGCTTAACGTTTGATGCTTAAAGTATGTTGATGGACGTTTCTCGATCTGAAAGCCGTGTTGTTAACGGTTTCGCTCGTTACTTTGTTGCTAACTGCTCCGTTTTTTAGCATATCAATGCATACCACAGGCAATTTTGCTGTTTAGGCCATGAAATCAGCATGATAATTTTAATTAGGTATAGACAGTAGTTTTGGCACTAGACGTTATTTTTGACACTTTGTCAACTTCAGGTACGTTTAACATACTATGCATTATAACTAGCGAGGGGAATTGAATGAAAGATATGTGTAGTTATTGGACGAATGCAACATAATACGCGTTGTAAAATTGTATTATTAGGTGTTTTGTATGTGGTATGGTTAACACCAATGATTTCTTCATTTCATCTAAAAAACCAACACTACTAAAACTTAACCATCCAAGCCGACCTAATGAATACCCACACAATTTGATCATCTGACTCAGTCACGCGTATGAAATTTTGTATCCTCCATCTCGATCGCACCTCTATACAAATAAACGTTACCATTGTCACAAATCTTACTTTTTATCGATGTCAAAATCACGATCGCTATCACGATATTTAGTGAACGTACGTGCGTTGAAAATCTGTAACATTTTTAACAGGCGATGTGGTTGATGTCGCAATTCAAATCGGGCTTTGAACTGACGAAAAAAGCACTTTTTTCTCGACCCTGTGTTGGTATTTCTGGGTAATAAAAACAGTAGAGGTGAAGTACGTCCGGATTTTAAATACGATGGATTATTTCTGCCGCCGATAAGTTTTGACTTAAAAAGGATTTATGCAAAAAGTAAATGGTTATTTTAATTGCGTTCAGTAAAAAAGTGTTATGTTGGCATTATCGACGTAAAAACAGATATCGACGAATATTTATACCAAGGTTCAACGTAGATGATAAAAAAATATTTCTCGAAGAATAAATCATTTAACTAAAGTAAATACTTTCATAATATTGGAAACTTTATATTTTAAACTCGTTTATTATACTTATTGATCCATTTGAATTTCATAAACCTAAAAACGTATCATTAAACTCATTAAGGATAGCAACAATATATAAAATAAGCTTTTATACCAAAAGAACGTGACCATATATTTGGCCAGAATCTGGTGTGTTATTTGTCTCTAAAATTCGAGCACGTACTTGTATGTCCTCAACTCGGAACAGTTACATTGCGAGGTTACATCCATTCTAGATTTTCTTATTGTGGAGCATGTTATTAGACTCGGATACCACAAAAGCATTTGTCGAGTGTTTTGTCATTCATGTCATGATATCAAAGACACGGCGATTGTTTATTTCATTATTTTGTCACTTGTCTTGTTGTCTGTGTCTGCAGGAAATAAATTATCTAAGCGAATGTCGATCTGCGTTGCTTCTGGGTGGCATTGTTTATTAAATTAATCTTAAGTTTATTATCGAACTACCTCTCTTAATTTTTTATCCAATTTGTGTTTTTACTGAAAGTCTAAAAACAAGTAGATCATTCTTTACCGTGGCTAATTAAAGAAAATTTTTAGATTGAAATAATGTAATTTTGAATCAACTCCCTCTTGTAAGTCTTACTCTCTATTGAAATATTTGCGTACAATAAAACATATATTTTGGTTGACCGTAAAAATAAATTGAGTTACCTATTCAACCATATTATCTTTATTGTAGTGGTCAAAACAACCGATCAGTCAACCCAATTTGTCGGTCCCATCGACCATTGCCAATTATGAAAATTAAACGCTGCAACCAATTTACTTACCCAGCATGAAGTGCACAATAAATTAAAGGAGAGCTAAAATATAGCCTCAGGCGCCAATTTCCATCTCTTCGTCTATAAATATGGGAAGTGCTCCTGTACATTTTATTTCAGCATTTGTTACCTTGTTAACATGTTCGCAGTTTATTCGGTGGGAGAGTGATTGTAAATTTCCTTCTCCCAGCTTTATTACGCCATTATTTTATATGCGCTCTTTTCTTTTGAGTGTCGTTTTTAGACCGTCTGCGGAGGTAAAATGACGTACATTATTTTTATAGTTTTGTTTGGCGGTTGGATATGAAGTGCTCTTTGTATGATTTTACTTGATTTGGAATTAAGGCAGTCTCTTATCTTCGTTTGAGAAATATAATTCTACACGCTCATATAAATCAAAGCAAATAGTTTAAGTGAAGTACATTGTGATGTATTCTGAAATTAATTATAAACAAACTTCTTCGTTTTAAGAAGAACCATACCCTTACGTGCTTGTACTTGCAGTTCTGGACAAAGTTCTCATATTTATATTTATTCTAAATCAAGTTTCTTCAAGAAGTGGGATCTAAGGTAATTTTATCGGTAGACAATGCGTTGGTGGCACAAATTAATGGCTATCGTTGTTTATAATAACCTGTCTAATTTTCGTTGACAATATTAACTGTAAATGAAAATTTAAACAAAAAGAGAATGATGCATATACTCGTATCAGTAAAGCAAATCGACGTGAATAAATGAATCATTTTATTATTTACAATTAACTTCTTGTAGTTATTTACTTGTCATAATGATAAGAATAAAAATATTAAAACACCTAGGCGTTAATAAAATATACACGTCGATCGCCATTAAAAAGTCATGACATTAGTTGTTTTTATCTGACTAAACATTCTTAGCGTAAACATGTCCAATTATTCCACTCTACCCCGTGAAACCGACGATGTAGAAATAACTGCGTTTATTACCAACCGGCGAGTATAGCGAAGACCACAAAGCTGTCGCTCGAATATTTCAATGTACATTTCAACTGGGCGAGAGACTTCGTAAAATACGCATTTACGTTGTTACCAATAATTATGCCTGTCTTCGTTTCAAATTATATAAATAACACAGTCCTTCTTAATCGCTTTTAAAATAAACACCTCAACAAGTGTTGATTTTAGGAACGATGCTTAAAATACATCGTACACCAAAATGAGTTCTATAGGAGTGTACTGTATCAGCTTAGAATTATCAAGTTGACTTTTGAATGTCTCAATATTTTACTGAACTTACCTACTAGTTAATATTTAGGTAGGTACTTGATTAGTTTTTTTCTTAGTTGCAATAACTTTTTTAACTGCAGAGTTTACAATACAATCATCACTATTTGGTGTTCCATTCATATTTTGATAAGCGAAGGCTGTTTTCAAAAGCTCAAGATCGTCTGTTTTAATACTAATGCCATAATCATCTATCCGTTTTATTTTTATGCGTACAGGTTCACTAAATGCGTACATTTCCCCGGCGTCATTAAGCGGCTAACGTGTCAGGCGGTTGACATAAAAACCGAAGTTGTCTCAGGACTATTTTCATTCATGTTTATGTCTGGAGACTCCCCGTGCGTCGTGCTCAGTTTTATTGACAACATAACTTACAAAGACCGTAGGCTAGAAATGTCTAGTCTTGTCATTATTAAAATAATCCCGATTCCAAGAGCTAGCTTTATTCGTATCTTTTATAGTTTCGACTTTTGTTTCTTTATCATCAATACTGTTGACAAATAAATGTTGATAACACTTGGTAACTATTTCATGATTATAATAATTTTAACACTTGATTTTAATAAATGTAAAACCTTGTGTCGTGAAGATAACAGAAAGAAAATTAAATATCATATTATAGAAACAGCATAAAGGAACAGCATGCAGAATTCAGAACGACTTAGCATTAAAATCTTATGAAGGATTTTTAGCTTCCTTTGATCAAAGTTTCCTAAATGCAATGGTTTGGCTATAAAACCACTGGTTTCAAACTTCTGATCAGTTCTATCAAATAGCCATAATCCTTGAGTTGCCATCATCGAACTAGCCAAGTTCTGTCCTTAAAATCTCGTTATGCAAAACCTCATGTATCCGGAATTCCAGTTTGGAAACTCTTGTTCGAGCACGTGCCCCAATTGTAATTACAATGATATGCACTCACGTACCAAAATCTGATTCAGAATTCAAATAGAACCACGTCCTAGCAATTATAGCAAATGTGTTGGTACTAATGTTACACCTATTGCATAGAATATTCGGGAATTGAAATGGGCAGCTTTGATATTAACTTTTCGTTCGTCGAATCAGTAAAAGTTTAGTTACTTTATATCCAAAGTTAATTTTTCACTTTTTATTAATACGATAACTAAATTAAACATAAGGCGTACAATATCCGTATCATTTATCATCATAATCATCTGCAATGGGTGAAGATGAAACTTTTGTTTCATCATCTTATTATAATGATCATAATCGCAATTATAACGAGTTGTATTAATGTTATTTAAAATTTCAGTAGTTCTAAGAATTTAAAAATTAGACAACTGTTCTTTTATGATTCACGATTAGATCTTTAATGTAGAGTACAACTTACTTAATAAGATCAAAATCACAATTAAAACCAAAACGCTATCACATTCATCTATGTCCCCATCTGCTACCTTATTAGCATCAAGACCTGTTCTAATAGCATCTCAAGTCTGCGAACACGTACGGGATTCCTGGTAAATTGGCGTCGTTTGAAATCTTAATTAAGTCTCCTTAGTTTTTAGACTGATATCATGGCAGTGTCGTGAGTGACTATACCTCTATATTTTACTTACCCTGTTTCCGTTACATGGAGATTTATTCTAGGTACAGCAGACGATTTAATTGCAAATAAAATTTGTGTGTAAAAGGTTCCTATGGGTCTTTCTGGGCCAAACATAGACTTATTCTGTTATTTTTAACTAATGCTACATATCTATACTTAAAAAAATTTTTGGCACTATTAGTTACGTTACTTGTTAGTTATGATAATGTATGTTCTGAAACAAAGTCATTGATAATGGATAACATGTAGCAGATACAACACTGCCTACCATCCATAGAATATCATAAGCAATGGTGCATAAAAGCAAAGAAACTGGAACTTATTTTTCAAAAATGCGTTGTATTCCCGTAAAACATGCACCGCAATGGAACCGCGCCTTTATACGCGCTGTTTCCTTTCACGAACGTGCAAATTATGTGATGTCCCTTCTGTGATATCCACAGAGCGCTGTGACAAGGGTAAAAGGACAGGGTCTTTTAAAGCTAGCTAACAGTATCGTGTTTCTAAAGACTGTAGATGGCAAAGATTACTAACAACCCTTTGAGTTGATTCTTGGAAGAAAAACGACAGATTTGAAAATTGGAGCGTTGGTAGTCACCTGGACCGTTTAATTTTTCCTCTGCCCTATGTTCTGAACAACGAAAAAAGGTAACAACAGGTACCTTATATCGTCATGTCCTTCTATTGATACGCTATTGGTCAAGTTATCAAAGTTCCACCTGGGCTTAGATATTAGTACTAAAATGTTTTCATGTTTCAGTCTGAAATTCGGAGATCTGGCTTTGATATTTGAGTAGATTACCAATTTCCGATGGTGCTGCGGTAATGCTCTTACTGAAGTCTATTGTAGACGCTCAACACTACTACAAATCGTATGTGCTCCTCTACCTTCTTAAAACGTCGGTATTTTTACGATCGCCAGTTTGAAATATAATGTGTTTGGCGATTTGTCAAAAAAGTAATCATAATTAAGAAAGGTAACTAAAATTAAAGTCAATTACAATATTCTAAGTCTACACAATCTGTAGCGAGAAGGAAATACGGTGGCGGCTTGTAGACGAGAATATAATTGAGAGCGATGCGCCACTCACAAGGTTTAATTGTGACTGAGGAACAAAGCGAGCTGACAACACTAATTACCAGTTTTGCTGGTTAAATTTATGTTTTTACACGGGCACTTTCTAAGCATTAGAAAAAGCGGACTAGTGTTTACGACATGTTTCGTTGCAGAACTTTATGTTGACGCTATGACTTGTCTTTACCGTTTTCGTGATAGAGTTTATAAATGTCTAGGAAATTAGGCACGATTTTAAAGTTTTAAAGGGACGTTTTATGCTTTTGAAAAACTGTATAAGTAGGTTATTTGTCTACTAAGATTTTATGTTATTAGCACATAAGTACTGGATGGTTGAATTTAGATCACAACAATCCTGTAGTGATAATAAAAGCGCCAATTTACAGGAAATTTTAGAATATGCAGTACAGTTAGAAGCAGAAATGCTTACCAACAATCCACAAAGACTAGTGATGACAGTATGCGGGTCGCTTTCGGGTACAAACGAGATAAACGATCGGCATTCTTGATTGTATGAAGGTTAAACCACTATTGAAAATTGGGGACCTCCTCTTTCAAACTGTGAAAGAGATTTATTAATTGGTACCTTTATCTCTTAACGTTCAATGCTTCCATTATAAGCGTCTTGATAAAATCTTTGTTTCATTATGTAGGTATGTGTAGTTTGCTAGCAAATTAGTAACAACATTAAGATATTCTAATAGGTATAAACCAAAACACACTTTACAGATCACTTAATAGTAATTATGGACGGTTGAAGAAACCCAGTGGAAACCATGATACATTTTGTGATATAGAATAAAAAAAGAAAATAGAAGAATCAATGAAGAATAGAGTGTTTGAAGTCTAAGAAGTTAAAGAAATAGTAATAAAAACCAACTAAATAAACCCAGAAATACGGACGCTCGAAAACGTATGAGCAAAAAAACAAATAGTCATCCAATTTTTCGCTTTCTGTCCCACTATCCCGTATATTGAATCTGGCAACATTGGCAAGTGTCCCCACACGAAGAGGGGTAGGCATACCATCGAATATTATCTTGGCAGGGATGCTTCTTGGCAAATGGTTAGCATTTCGAGGCGTAACGAATCCGTCTATATTCCGTCCCGTTTTTGTTACCCAACCTATAGTTAGAATGCTGAAAAAATTAGGTTACTGTCTTTGGCCTTCGCATACATTTATTTTTATAGGACTTCACCGAAAACAGTAACTTACGGTAATTTTGCTTGCACTGCACATAATTAATCAAACAGTATTTATTATACGAACCTTACCTTTGTATTATTTATCTTTCTTTTAACAACTGTATCATCATCATCATCATGACACCCCACAACTATCCCACAGTTGGACTCAGGCCCCTTCTCACTGTTAGGTATACTGGCTACTAAGCTTTCATCAGATGCAACCGCATTTGAAGAATCAATGTGTTTTTTTAATGAACTTATTATGCTACCAATAGTTCCAATAGTGATTTTGAAATAACCTCTACAAGTGTACAAGTAGGTAAGCTTGCGTTACCCAGTTCTAGTCAAATACGCCATGCAAACACGAACCGGCGTTTTTCAACAGCATTTATATAATCCGGAAAACACTTTGTCATATTTACATTTGCTTAAAGTATGAGTTAATGTTTACTTGGTTTTTGAAGGTGTGCTAGGATCAATGAGTCAGCAGTAGGTTGCGCTACTTAATATGTATTTTACTATTTACTACTTACCAACACCCACAACCCGAGAGCAAACATTTATCTGTCACATAAATATCTGCCCCGGCTGGGAATCGAACCCGGGACCCCTCGCTTCGCAGGCAGGGTCACTACCAACTATGCTACGGGGTCGTCACATTAATGAGGATAGACTCCGCAGTGGGCTATTGGGTTCAAACCTTTCGGAAGTACTTACCTCACCTATCCTTACCTTTCCTTTTGGAGGTACTTACATTACCTTACCAGGTAGCAGTACTTTCTTTTGTCAATTAACTAAGATAAGGCTGTCGTTCGACACGCGGTGTTAAGGAGGGGACACAAAGCCTCACCGCCAAACGTTTTAGC
>LGAG01000075.1:471759-483498 GCA_001278395.1 Lerema accius
CTCGCCTACTAACTCTTAGAAATGCATTTCTTAATGAGATTTCGCTAATTTGTTTTGCAGTGAGATCTGATAGTATTAATGTTGTCTTTGTAGCAGTTGTTAAATTCCTTTTTACTTTAGGGTTTCAGTTTTTGTTCAATTTACTCAGAGACTCTTTAGAATTTACTCAGAATTCTGCTATTTCATTACGTAGATTACTTACGTTATTTGATTACTAGATTAGATACCTACGTTTATAGTACCAACTTAGAATCTTAATTGACTATCTACGTACGTGATAACTTTCTTTACCTTAATTTACCGTAATTTGATTTATTCATTACAGTTGTATGAGCAAAATTTGGCAAATAATTCAATACGAACTTTCAGCCTAACTTAGATCGTGTCCTTATTGATATAAATTTAAAGTTCTTAAACAGTTTGTATTGTAAATATTTCAAACTCGACTGTTCCCTTAATAACATACAACAAAATTATTCCCAATTTTAACCAGTTGTTCTCTGCTACTAATATAATATCACCATCACACATCTTCTCATTTACGAGAATTCGAACCTTATACAATCCAGGTTTTATTCCCTGTACAAAACAGTTTTATAACGACCAAACCACTGTAGGGCACGGGGAACATTGACCAATCATAGTTGATCACAGCAGGTACTTAGCCGTGGTCGGAAAAAAATTAGTCGTCCCGAACTTCCAGCACCGTTCGGACGTGTCTGAGGTTCATTTATATGCGGAACGAATTCATCGCTAGTTGTGCGAAGCGTGTTGTGTGAATATGTGAATAGTTTTTTGCTAAAGTTGACGGCGTTCCATGGGAAATGCGTGTTTACCTGGTACACGTTGAAACTGGAGAAATAGTGTTAAGTGTTTGACTAAATTTTGTACGTGTTTGAATATTTTAAAACATGTGCCGTAGCTAATGGGTGAGTGTTTATCGCTGGGTAATTAAAAGTGAATTTATGTTTTGCGAAAGTTCTTGTGATATTTAGTGTAAAAGCAATTTTTTAATCTCTGGAGCGTTAAGTAAGTACAAAATAAAGTGATCAGCGTTATAATTATGTAGGCTTTTTAAATCGTACAATTATTATTAGGGATCTAATTATTCTTAACAAGTGGTCTTATTAATCATGATCCTTGTTCCCTTGTGTAAGCTAAAAATCAGCATATTGGTGTAAATTAAACTCTTTTATTTTTTATGTGATATAATTTAGAATATAGTCTGAAATCAGCATTTTTAATGTGTTGATGTAAATGAGACTTTTATTGTTTTTACGTGATATTACAATATTCAAGTTTTGGCTTTCGTAGAGCCTGTTATTAGGTCCTAAGACAAAATTAATCCAGTATGTTTTTATAAATTAAAAAAGTAACTCGTTTTTTTAAATAGATCCTAATCCGTTGCCAATTTATGTCACAGCATCATTAATACAAACTGGACACGCTATCGCTTACGATCTAGTGCTATGCGATGAAAGCTTCCCACACGCTAATTGAAAACGTTTGTACAAATCGTCATCCCGTTCACAATGCGTTATCTTTCACGCCCAATCGATTGGTTTCAGTATCAGTTACTCGAGAGCTAATTTCTGTTCACTTTTACTATGCAATACAACAATATTACCAATATTTTATAGATATATGTATAAATAAACGCTAACACACTTATACCCCCGCAGTAGGATTCCCTGTGTCGCGGGTGGCATGGACAACAGAAAATAACACATTACCAAAACCCATGACCCGAGAACAAACATTTATCTATCACATAAATATCTGCCCCGGCCGGGAATCGAACCCGGGATCCCTCGCTTCTTAGGCAGGGTCACTACCAACTAGGCTACGGGGTTGTCAAATACTATAGAAGTATATACCTCGTTTTTGTCGTCGTAATATAAAAGGTAAAAAATCTTGGCACAACTTTTATTTATTTCATTAATTTAAAAAAATATTTAGAATTATACAGAAATTTATTGTAACATTAAATTATTGTTTATTCTTTAGTTTTTTTTAATTCGTGCCTGTCTTATTTTTAAATCGATAATTACAATAAAAAGACAGTGTAAGATTGTTTACCTTTTACATCACGACGAAAAAACAAAATTAGATTAGATAGATTATTTTACGTTTTGACTAAACTTGAAATAGTGATCCGCGCTACATTACATGCTTATTGTCTGTAGGATATTTGCCGTGTTGTTTGTACTCTAAAAGAAACAGGTCAATTAGGTTGTTTACGTGTCTTTACGCCATATGCTTTTATATCTGATTCTTTTTCTATAATTTTATTGACCTATAGGAGTCTATACGATTTAAGGTCCTTTACCCTAAGGGCACCAACATTAGTATTAAGGCTATTTGACTGTTTGCCGGAATTGTTTCTATGTATAAACTAAAGTATCTATTCCCTATTTTAGTAATTTTCAGTTAAAAATATAAAACGACAGTAAATTAAATACGTAATCAATATTTAGTCACAGAATCCAAAATAAGTCTCATAAAAAATTAAATTGAACAAATAATAACTTGACAAAGATATACCTAACTAATTCCAAATTTAAAATCCATCCTATTACAATTTTTTTTTTAATTTAAATTTGGAATAACAAACAAAAAGTTTCAGAATTTAAAAGTGCAAACAATCTTGTAAGTAGAAAATCGCCGTAATAGTTCGAATTTCGAAATAAGAATGTTTAAACTACTGCCAAAGCAAATAAAGAATTCCAACTCCGGTCCGGCTTCGAAAAAGATTTTTCATAACAACACTTTAAACTTGTATCGAAATCTTTCTTGAATTCTCTTGAATTCGAAGCTTAGCCGAACGAATAGTTTTTGAACTACGAACTCCGACGGCGATATTTTCTCATACAAAACTATCGTTTTCGATCAATTTAAATATGTTTTATTTCGTTCCGTTCCGAGGACAGTAGGTTTTCTTCGTATTTTCCGTGAATTGAAATTTGAATTTCGAACTATGCGGCATTATGTTACTTCGGATATTACATATTTATCTGTAAAGTTGATTTTCAATACTTGTTTATTGATAAACTGATATTTGCAGTTACAGGAAATATCTGTTATGTGTTAAATATGCTATATTCAGAATACATCAAAGGTTAGTTCTCCCTGATAACTTTATACGATCAACTATCTACATACGATCCTAATTTATTTTTAGATGATCTTTTGTTTTAATAAATTCAATTATTATTTGAATAATCGATTAAATAATTACACTTACATTTATAAACACCGCTTAGTAGTATTAAATGTTGTTTTTACGTTCATGAACTCTAAAAGTGCTACCAGTACCGCCATCTGTTAGCGGAGCGGCAAACTGTACGAATCTAATAAGAACTAATTTCCAATTCCAATATAATAGTTTAAAATCTAGAAAATTACCGTTAGAAAATGAATACTTCACTGTATAATATAAGTAAGTAGCAATTAAGTATGTTTACTTAAAGAAGGGGTGTTCCCCCTGTCAAAAATCTCTTCTGAAACATAGGCAACCCATTGACTCTTAAATAACAGTTGAATGACCCTTTAAGAACAAAAAATAAACCCGCATCTTAAATCCCTTGTTACCATAACTATTGAATCTAGATCCGTAAACCTAAATAGGTTAGGTTAGATCATGGTATCGCGAAGCGCGATTTCAATTCTAGCTACAACCTCTGAGCCTGCGTGACCTTAGATTAGGATTTCAAGAGGGTATACAGTTATTTACAGGGTTGCTACAAGCGTTTCTACTTTGTAGCTTACAGCAACGTTGGCCTTAATAACACATTAATCTCTATACATGAAATGGGTCTCTATCATATCAGAGAAAGATTTCACCACGTTGTACTATTATAAATTAGTGGAAGAGTTTAGAAACTTTTTAAGCGAAGTTTCAGAAGTTTTTATGCTGTCCGAAGGCTTCGGTCTTATCTTGATGTCATCTAAGAAAACAACACGAGTGATTTTAGTTTATTGTTAAAGATGCATTTCAATAGATGATTTGAAATCTTTCAACATTTAAAGAATAATAATATCAAGTTACGCAAATTAAATCGAGTTGATAAATAATACAATTAAACTGCACTAATTATGAACTCTTAATCTAAAAACAAATTAATATTAGTAAACGAAATATATACTACACTAGCGTTACAAACGTAACGCCAAATAAAACCCAAACCAACGATAGCGTAGTGTATTGACTCCGACAAATAACACGCTCTTCAAAATCACAAATGAAATAACGTTTCTTTTCATTCACACCAGCAAACGCGGTAACCCTACGGATTGAGCTGGCAATAATTCACGTGAGAAAACCAACAGAATAGGTTCGTTAAGAGGCTCAAGGGCTCTCCACTTGGCATTGTACAGACGTCAGGTTTTCCATGACAGCCTTCGAGTGGCCACCGCGCCAAAATGTTAATGAGACTTCGATCCTATATGGATGGATGTGGATGACCATTGATCAGACTCGTACCGTGAAATGCTAATCCACACAAGCGGTTATGATTGTGATATTGAATAAGATGTCATCTGTCTGTCTGTGTAGATAAGTAGACGTAAAATATTGGATGTAAATGAGCAAAGATTTGTAGGCTTACTGGCCATTTCTATCAAAACATTTACTGTCATCATTAACAATGGGTTGATTTGCTGGTTAAATACGTATGAGTGGCATTAAAATACTTAGCGATATTAATAAATAATACTAGAAATTGATACTTGAAATTGTAAAAACATCGAATTGAAATTATACTTGAATATAAATGTTAGTTTGATCCATTAGGAATATACTATCTACAAAAGTAATCTATCCTTTCAAAACAACTTTCTGCGGCAAACATTTCAATGTATTCAGACCGAATTGGCCACGTGATGTCTGATGTTGACCCCTGAACTCACAATCTACAAGCACCCGAGAAACATCTTACGCATACATAATTGCATACCCATAGCGTATCTTAATCGGAAACCTTTTATCCCCGAGTGAAAATCGTAGCGAATATTCTCGACTTTTCCCTGCGATTACATTTAAATAATATTCACGCTGTAAGTGGTTCATTTTTAGTTCAAATACATAAATGTTACTATGACTAACATCTTAGCAACATTCGCCTTAAGATAAGTTATGATTTACTCACGATTACGAAGAAACATTTAAAGCTATTAGTTAACGATTGATTAATTGATTGTGATTGCATTATGATACTAGCGTTACTTATCTATCTTCCTAAAAAATTAAACGACCGCTTTTAAGTTGTTAGATAATATCTTAAAACACTTAGAAGCAATCGCTAAATTAAAAAGGAAATAAAAACTGAACGCTCCGTCGCAAATCGAATCCAAACAGCCAAGTCAATCAGGCACTTCGGTGAGAGTCAGAACATCAAATTAAATATCAGAAAACGTTAAACTTCAATCTTGAGGCAGCGCTGCTCTGACACCATCACGATAGGAGCGAGCTAACCGAGCGCATAGCTAGAAACCCATCCGTTCAATTCGTTGCGATAAAAAATAAATTAAAATAAGCACCGGACGGAGCCCTGATGATATCGATACTGGTTCCGCACCCATTGTGCTCTCAGACATGGCAGTCTCTAATTGCGGCGTCTTTGTTATACAAAATGAGGTGTTAGCTCTTCTATTAAATAATAAGTGGTTCGATACCAATGAATCGATACGCCTGCCGTCAGAAACTAAATTGGTTGGCGTAGCGATGGATGTATTGATGCGATTTGCTGCAGTGATAGGTGGGAATTTAAAGTAATATTAAACGTTTATTGTTACAGATAACATTGAAGGAGAACGCTGCGTATGGCCGAAAGATACACCGAAAGTCCAACTAAGGCGTCGTCGTACGCTATTTGGACATTCCAGAATGTATTGTATAAAAAGTTCAATTCGAAGAAACACTCACAGAATAAGGATTTGAGTACGACCGAGATTGAAGAGTTCGTGGACCAAAATGCTAAGAAGAGTGCGGAAGATATTACTGAAATATCGAATCCTGAAACACAAAACGAAGAGGATCGTTTTATAGCGCCTGAACGCGATTCTGTTGACTTAACTGAAGCTAGCGATGAGAGCGAGGAAATCAGGAAAAACGTATGGAGCGACGTCGACGACGAACTATACATAGCCAATCTGATAAAACTTAGGACTTCAGATGAAGTGACGCGCGTCAAACGTGATACTAGTGATTATACGAGTGTTAGTGATTATAGTGAGGTTGTGAATAGTGTTAAGTTAGAGTACGAGATGTGGGAGTTAGAACCCACGGACTTGACGGAGTGTGACTGTCTTGGGCCGCCTCCAGAGTTCCTACTGCCGCCTCCTCCGAGACCACCGTTCCTGCAAGCTGATTACTATTGTGGCGACGACCCAATTGCTGATTTGGAGACTTGCGACACGGAACCAGTAAGTACCTTATCTATTATCATTACTCTGTCCTCGTTAAAACTGTGTCATTCTTAACTGTTATCTCTAATGTAAACCACAGTAAATTAGGTGAATTAGTCATTGAATACACAGTAAGAACTAGCATTGTAATTTCGTTAGTCAAAATGTTTAAAATTCTGTTCATATTTCAACTAACGGAATTTGGACGAGAATACTAAATTCTTTTACTGTTACGTAAATAAATGTTCATTTAATTTAATCTTTAAGAATCAAATTTTAAAGATAAGGTGCTTTTAAAAGCATTTATTCGTAGACAGCTCAAAAATGTTTTATCTACCCGTGATTTAAATGCCCTTATCTGTCTGTTTAATCACTGGAACTATTCCAGGGTCGATGATTAAGTAGGAACGCTCACAATATTTACACATT
This sequence comes from Lerema accius, assembly GCA_001278395.1. Lineage (NCBI taxonomy): Eukaryota > Metazoa > Arthropoda > Insecta > Lepidoptera > Hesperiidae > Lerema > Lerema accius. The sequence goes on from LGAG01000075.1 coordinate 478,594, forward strand.
TCTATTGTATTCGGGGACGTTAAAACCCCACGGGAATGATAAATTAACGACAAATATCTTATCGCTGGAAACGCTTCGAAGTTTTGTTCTAAAAATGGTAATGAATAAACAAGTTTGAACGGGTCTTATCTGTCTTAGTAAATATTTGACATATGCGGGTCCTAATGAAGCCATGGCAAAGACAATGGGAATTATCTTCACATCACAAACTTTTTACGATCCGACAGTATAAAGCAACTCTTGACTCGCGTTCGTATTTGCTCTTTTGCTCGTAATTTCGGAAACTGTTAAGTAACGGTTTATGGGTTAAATTTCGTAAGTAAGTGTAATCCTAACATTGATTTGAGCTTTCTCTTTGTACTTCTCATTATATCTAAAGGCGGTGGAATCGTGAAATGTCTGTTAGATGCCGTAATTTTGAGATTAGTCGGGAATCCATTAGTCATCTTGCTTTTAGTGTTTTTGTCTGTTTCTCACAATTGAGCACTCTCTCGCTCGGAATGTAGGCGCATTGTTCTAGGCTCGCGAAATATGATCGTTGCATGGGTTTACGATAACCGAGTAACTATCGGAGTTATGAGTCATACTTTGTACATTTAAAGGGTTTGAAATGTAGTTACAGGATAGCAAAGTTATTAGTAATTTCTGTACCTTTTAAAGAATACTACAGGTATGTACGAGTTTGAGATTTGCCATTTTTAAAATTTATACATGGACATGACTTGAAAACAGGTAAATTTTATGTTTGTTTGGATTTAGAACGCTCACGTCAGACAGTGAGCCCTTTGATAGACAGTTGACGTTAATATTGACTACCTACTATTTGCCAGAGATATTGAACAAGTTCTTAGTCTAATTAACGCAATTAGTCATGGTCAAATTTCGACCACGTAGCCGGTCCTCTAGTAAAAAAAAATTGTCCTAACCAGACATCAAACTATGGACTATAAAAGAAAGGAACATACAAACTATAAAACCCAAAATATATACTTGCAAGTTTATTAAACTACAATAACTCTATCACTGTTTCAAATGGCATTGTCAACGTTTGTATAAGCATTGTACATTAAGTAATCTCAACATTCCTTTTCATGAATAGCTTACAACATTACCAATAGACAATAGACGAATGTTAATGCTAGTATTGCAATATTGAGCTAGTAGGCATTAGCTCTATTGCTTGCGAGTTTTGCGAGTAACTTCATCATCAACATCATCATCATTAAAATCATCATCGCAACCCATGAATGTCGTACTCCTGGGCTCAGGTCTCCTCTCACATTGTGAGGGATATAGGCCATAGTTTATAATACATACGTTACAATCTGTAACATAAAAATATACCTTAATTTTTTGACTACTTTTTCTGTTTATTTATGTATTTACGACTTAAAATAACCTCAAAATGGCGGCACTTTCCTGTCCACCGCGCGTGTTTTTTTATTGTTCTCGCTTATTGTAATTAAGTATTTGACACTTTAGCCATTCAGTTGTATAATTTAATTTTGGATGTAGACGATAGATACAACTACCCCCCCTAAACTACGACCCCTATTTCATTATTATTAGGATTTTAGGATTGCCCCCGTTAGCTAATTTAAAGACGTATTCACCTCAAAATACGTATCCCTACATAATAATAGTCCAGTCTAGACAACTCGTCATCGAATACCAAGATAAATGTTTTATAGAAGGTAGCATATTAATTACACCTATTGAAGTTATTGCCAATAATTGGAACAGATTGGAGATCTACCTACCGCTAGGATCCTGATATACCTACATCGTGGAGGGTCTGATTGAGACATTAGTTGTTAGGGTAGCAACACATGATACCTACCTACTTTTAATTAAATAAAAATTAAGAATATTTTAGTAATTATTTAAGTATTTTGTACAGATTATATAAGGCATTTTTTGGCAAATATTTAGCGATGTCTTTATGCAGATAGGTACCAAGGAACATTATTGTTTTTTATAATCCAACCATAAATATTAGGTACTAGAGGTAAAGAATGTGATAACAATTTCAATAGCAATTAAAGTCACATAGATGGCGCTGTAACCATAAAACAAGTTCTATTTTCAAACCGAACATTGAAACTACATACCTACCGCCCGCCAACTACTCCTAGTTTAACAGGACGAAAAGGCCTTTAAAGCTAAAAATTACGTTACTCAGTGCCATGTGCCGTTGCCCTAACGAGTGGTGTGATTAAGACGTCTCAACAAGTTTTAACACACACATTTAAGAGCACACAGTAGGTGTCCTACAGGTACATTCGTCACAGTTCGCGGAATTAACTGGTGGTCCCACAGCATAGTGTTGAAATGTTGACTCATTCATTTATATTCTACAAATCGGCGGTACGTTTTTGTTTTTTTTCTTTTTTGCAGTGTTCCAGCCAGTATTTAAATTGTAACTTCACTGTTTTTTTGTGTCGCGAATGGCGTTATCTACACCTATCGTTGGATAGTGTTAATTTATGTCGATTGGGTATTCTGTATCTCTCAATGATATTTTATAGAAAAAGAAGTAGATATAATATTTTTATAAGCTCTATTCGTGAAAACATGAAAACGACCGAATTGGGAGTCATTTTCTTTAGAGAAAGAACGAGACGGCAAATGACTATCGTAAAGACGATAAAGACTACGAACTACATACACTCTGTCATGTTTAAAACACTTGTCCACTATAAAAATGTAAGTAACATTGATAAGTAAAGATAATTTGATAACAAACGAATAACTTTCTAGTGGGTATATGAATATTTTTGTTACCACGGTATAACAGGTAAAAGGTACACCGAAGCGAAGCGAGAGCAGATCCACTAGTGAAAAAAATACCCTTAATACCTCCCAGTGTAAATAAAAATGTAGTGTTAATAATAAAAATAAAATTCACATAGACTCATGTCATCTCATTGACATGTCGGTAAGGGCTCCTAAATTAATGATTAATGATAAAAATCTTAATGACTCTATTCGCAATATTGCATGATTCATCCTGTCAGCAATTTCATTAACAAACAAGGTACAGGGTGTTTAAATTCCGCAACCACATGTTATTTTATACTATAGATTAGTATCTATGGATGACGAATGCGATAGATAGATAGACTATAGATAGACTAGACGACGGACGATTCAAAGGGTAATAGGTTCGATTCCCGGTGGAATCGAAATTTAAGTGATGAATTGAAATCATGTCGATAAAAGTTCCTTATGTTTCGATAGACATCTATCAAACCATCGGCTTTATGAAATTTAATACAATCTGTGTTATAAAATAATTTATAATCTAAGGATATTAAGAAACACGATGAACATGGATACAATGACATGGGAGGTGCGTTGCGCATGTGCAATTGATACAAACATCCATGTCAATAAAAGAAACTGCTCCTCATATCAGCACTTATTGTTTTTACAACCCACAATTTTATTACCCTTTGTCATTCGAACAGTCAAAATTAGTGTCTTAAATAATACCCACTTTTTTTGATGACTTAACTCACATTTGAGTAAAATTTGTGTCTTGAACAATATTCACTTTTTTGTGACTTAATTGACATTTTAATATGCAGGCAGATGCGCTTAGAAATTATTAAGATTCTGTTTGTATGTCTTTTTATTTTTTACGTTCTAAACAGACTAAATACTACTACTCTACTCTACTCTACAGACTAAATAGTTTGACAGATAACTTGTGAATTATCGTCAAATTATGAGTAGTACCTATATGCTATTTTTACTAACAACTAGACAACAACTTGAGCTTTTTTAAATATATTGTATTTCTCCCAAGGGAACCTATAATTGGGATACAATTTATCCCTATGTCCTATTCCTTGATGCAAACTATCTGTATGCCAAGTTTCAACTTAATCCGCTCAACGGTTAGAACGTGAAAAACGTACAAACGTCTTCACAAACTTTCACATTTATAATTATTAATAGGTTAATTTTAACCAATAAGGTATTTTGGTTTTTCTATAAAGCATTTTACTTTTGTTTTAATATGAAAAATAAATAAGTAAACACTACATTACATAATTTAAACCCATCCAATTTCTACCCAAAAGAAAGAATTTAAATAAAAACGCAATTTATTTCATTATTCCACCTCACAGCCGTTGTTTTAATTCTGATGAAAAACAGTGGCAAAAAAACTTTTTCGGTAGCATAATCATAATTTAACAAAGTTCACTTGGAGAACCGACCCAAATTAATTAAGGTTTTATTCAATTCTTATCCGTAGACTTTTTATTAATTAAAGAAGGGGCATTGACAAATCGCTACCGAGTGTAGATCGATGACCCGATAAGTAGGGTGACTGTAAAGTTTAAGAATTTAGCATCGGTTGCAAATTCATATCGAAATATTTTTGTCGTCATAATTTACCCAGTTTATGGTTTATGATTACTTTTTTTACTAAATGACAACTTTTTTAATAAACGCTTACACATTGCCACCCACATACATACCCCATCGGATGAAATTGTTATCAAAAGAGGCATCACAGAGGTGTCACGGACTAAAGAATAATTAGATAGATAAAAGTGAGGTCATTTAAAAATTGGAGATCTTCTTAATTTTTTTTTTTATTATTATTTTATTGTCTACTTTTTGTTTTCAGAAAAATAATAATTTATTTCCGATTCAAATCTCAATTTTCTTATTTTAACAAAGATCTGTCCTACTAAAATTCTGGTCAACTTAAAATAAAAGAATCGTTTTTACTGTTAAAAAATCGTCTCATTTAATGAGCATTTGTGGTATTCCTACCGTTACGCTTTATAAGGAATTTTAAATATTGCTGTCTCAAAGATTTTTATGCGATACTGTTGGTTAAGATCCTTCTGAGATAGGAACAATAAATTGTCTGCACTGATGACGTAT
>LGAG01000075.1:504429-516379 GCA_001278395.1 Lerema accius
GACGATTCCTTGTGAAATCAAATTACCTACACATTAGGTTAATTACACGTTAGGTTTAAGATTTATAAGGTAATCTGTATAGTACAAAAAGCGTCCAATATCATTATCGTCCAATATACTTGAAAAATCATTAGTATTTCCAAATACGAACTATCAACTTTTCTGTAACATATTACTATCCATTTGCTACTTTTAGACACTCGACTTATATCGAAAGCAAAAATAAGTGGTCGCAAGAATCGTTCTCCATACCGTTGACCAATACATAGAAGACTCAAAGCGATAGCACGTGGGTGGTCGTCCGTTACCACTTATATAGTCGTGTCGTATATTGCGACATTATCTATACTTATCGTCACTAAGTACAATTACGTAATTTTAGGATTTAAATTTTTCATATATTGTAACTATGATAGGTAGTACTTAAATGCGACATAAAATCGAAATTGAAAATTATTTATTCATGTAGGGACAGACAGACAGATAAGACATACTGCAGTTGCTTAGTAATAGGGTCCTGTTATTACCCATTAGGTACGGAACCCTAAAATGAAAAGGACAAACCGAATATTTACAATAAATACATAATAAAATTGTCTAATGTCTACATATTAGTAAGCAAAATGTGTACTAGAAAAAAGACTAAAATATTCTTGTATTATTATAACATGCGTACTCTAAATCCATTTTATATGAAATCATCAATTACCCATATTTCTATTCAACTCACAAGAGAACATCTAATGAAAATATAAAAACGGTTCTTCTCAAAGCTCTCGTACCTGTGAAATTGGCGGATCTAATCGATTTATAATAACTATCCAACAACAGTACGTGTAATATGGGATCGAAGTGAAAACGTAAGAAAGATGAAAGATTTATGTGGATACAACCGTTTGATTAAAAAAATATATATTAGCGACAATCTTTAGCGTTACTAAATAAATTTTTATAAAGACATTCGTACATTTCAACGTTACTATTTAAAAAAATTAAGATTTAAGAAAAACAGTAGATATTCAATGCATAACTGCATTATGCATTAATCTCTCCATTGACGTTCCCTTGTATTGTGGTTAGTAAAAAATAAATAAAATTTCACATACTTAATAAAATTTAACCAAAAAAATTTTTAAATTCGTAAATTTTTTTGATTGGTAGAAGTCAGTATTTATGAATATTATCTAAACGTTCTGTTATATTGTAATAACTGACACGCGTACGTGTTCCTAAGAGTTCTATTAATGTAGTATACTTTATGACGCAGACGAACATGACGAATTTATTTCAAGAAAATAAAAGAATACTTATATAGATACTGTTTAGAGAGAAGACAGTCCTATCCACAATAATCCAACCACACGTTATTAAAAAATATTTAGGCTGCGTGCAAGAAAGAGGCCTACCGCAAAATATGATGGATCTGATACCGTATTGTGTACAGACAAATATTAATAGAGATATTTCGATAAGTGGCCACGCAATACAATCCTAAGATCACCTTAATAATACTTCATAATAATAATAGCGATCGTTGAGGAAATCGTTTGTCTGTGTATTATTATATTATTATTGATGTGCACTACGCTTAAAGCAGTAGTTCACATCTTGTATGGCTTCCGCTCTTTAGATGAAGATAACGCACGCAATTCAAAAGATTTAATTCGATAATTGTTGGCTCTCAACCTTCAAGCTCTTGGGTTATATTCAAGTTTATTGTCAGAGCTATGATATTTCCCTCTATTACTCGTTTCCTGTTACTAATCCTGTATTTACTTTTCGTTTTATCTTGCCTTACTTGACAATCTTAAATATGGTCTGTAATAATTAGTCGGTCCTTTAACACAAATTCCTCTGCGTCAAAGATGTTTGAAGTCTGCTAATTCATACTTGACTAATATAGTGATCCTTACAATCTCACGTTCTGATATGCCTGAATCTAGCAGTGATGACTAACTTATTTGTTTTTCCTCAGGCACAAGAGAAAAGTCAATAACCTGCTGCCATCGAAGTCATCAGCAACGAACCAGAGCTCAGGGTCTCAACGGAGAGCGCCTCCTCCGGCTCCTCTGTACGAAGACTTACAAGACATGCCCCGGAGACCTCCACTACCGCACAGACCTGAAATGGAACCGCAGTTAGAGGTAATTATAAATAAAAGTTAACATCCTTCTTATCTTTGGCTCTTAACATTCTTGAAATTTAGTAGAAAGAAAAATTAAATAGGTACCATAAGAGACGAAATATGAGGTTTTGAACTACTTTAATTATCTTTTATCAATAATTTTTTAATTTTAAATAGTGGTTCTTATAAAAGATTTTTTCCATAATGTCTAAATGTTTAGGTTCTTCTGATAACATTTTTGATAACTCGATGTACCAAATTGAATGAAAACATAATTTAACATTAATTTTTGAATTTTCAGATGGTGGAAACAAAGAGACCAAACTGCCAAGGGCGCGTTTTCGTTTGTGACTCTGGTGGTACTTGGAGAGGAGGAAACAGCTGCGGGGGAGACGCATGTGGGGCGCCCTTATACGAAGAGTTGCCCCATCGATCTGATGATTCCATACACAGCGACGATAACTTCGCTGAAGATGAACTAAGTCTTGTCGGCGAAGCAGCACCCTGTCGAACTTGTTCAAGACCTCCCGCTCCACAGTCTCTGCCTCATAGGCAAAGACACCAGCGTTTGGACAGAAGACCAAAATCTCTTGAAAGACGACGGGCGCAACACCGTGTACCACGACACGTTCATCCACCAGACCCTTCAGAGTTTCATGAAGGGGTTCTTTTAGATGCATTACTAAGATTATACCCTCAAGTTGGGACAGTTGGAGCAAGGCCATCTGGTCCCATGCCAATGGGAGGCGGTGCGTGGCCTGGAGGTGATTTACCCGGAATGGGGTGCTGGAGAGGACCAAGAGCCTCTCCAAAGCCTCCAAGTGGAGACTCTTCTTTCGGTTCCGACTCAGGTTACAGCAATAACACTTGTGGTACTTGCGGCACGAGGGCATCTTCACGACATCGTCTATCAGCAGAAATTCCTATGTCATGAATGTGTTTGAAACTTTGAACTCTGTGGTGGTCTTGTGCCATAACTCTTGCGTGACGGTAGATGGAATAGTATGGAAGCATTTATTAGTCTAACTTACGTACGGCCTACTTCCCACTGATATTCAGTACGGCCTCCTTCTGCCTTCTTATATTATAGACTTTGTCAAATCACAGTCATACTGAAGACTAAATCCTTGTAGTGTTTATATTTCTACAGATCTGTACAAAACAATTTAGGTAGAAGTATTCTTCCTATTTAGAAGTAATTAATCATGTCATATATAATTTTTCAAGACAGCGTTTGGCTGTAGTATGAAACTAAATTATTATAGATAATTTTGTACAAAATTCTTGTGACCATAATACTAGTTAGTCATAGCGGTTTTGTCCTAGTAAGTTATTTCAAACTAGTCCTAAAATTATTGCGATCAACAATCAAATTATTAAGTAACGATTGATTTTATGTAAAAATATCATTAAGGAGAGATGTAAATTGGTTCGGTTAACGTGTAGATATTGTAAAAATTAGGTAAATGAATAAAATTAGAAAAATAAGTCGAATTTTATAATCATATCACATTAAATTTATCCGCATTGCATTTAAAATTAATGTAACGTCACCATTTCTTTCTAATACCACTTGCATTTTTATCACTGGTGCTAGAAGTCCTTGACCATCCCAACCAAATCTTTCAATTTCTTTTGATGTTAATTTTATATATATCTTATATACTAAATAGGAATGTGCATATTTTTCAATTATATTTTAATTTCCATTAACCTGCTCAAGTTAATCAGTCAATTACATTATTATTAATCGACCCCAAATGACAATGACAAATGCGTAACGTCCCACGTCAGATCTATTAAATGTGTAAGGTCATCTTTAATTGTGATTTTATGTGCATTTATGCAAAACTGATACATTGTTTCAACAAAAAAAATTTAACAAAAATATGCATATTGCTTTCTGCAACAGGTAAAATTAGGATTGAAAACCGGTGCCACTTTTTGCAGTAGGTAAAAATCCAAGACACTTATGGATAGGCGAATAGATAGATGGATGTGTAATCATCTTAAATTAAAAGTTAAGTTTCCAAAACCGTGTTTAAAATTTTTATACGTTTGATTTCTGAGTTTTTGAAATCACAAATCTTACGATAATTATTTATTACGCCAGAATTGTCCCCTAAATAACTAAGTAATTTGTAGTTAGTTAAAATCAATAAAATAGTGATGTAAACAAAAATAAAGGTTTTGATTATATCGACGTTAAAAGAAAGCGGTACCGGTTTTCAAAAGATTTTTTAACTTTTTTAAGCTGAAAATATTTAAAAAATATGTATTATTTATGAATTATCGATAAATTTATCGAAGACTTGTTCTTTTTTGTTTTATTTATAATTCTAGGAACTAATTAAAACAATCTATCAGCTTGTTATAATTAGTCCCTCTGTGATATTTATTTCTAATTAAATTAAATCCAATTTAATTGTTTATTCATTGTTTATTTCGGGAGTTGCATCACTATTGTAATTAAAATTATGAGCCCGATTGGGTCAGTTTATGAGAAGCACAATAAAACGAAGAATAAATACGTTTTTAAAATATTTTTACATCTTCTTATTTCAACCCTTTTTAATTAACAATATTAACGTAACAATCTGTAATTACGTAAAACGTAGCATTCTACTATTTTGCAGCTACAAAATAAAAATAAAAATTACTGGTAAAAGAAAATACATTTATTTAATTTATCCATAATTATATTCACTAGCTGTACCTACTTACCCGCTTTGCTTGCAGAAAATATTATTCTATCCCTCCATAAAAAATATCATAGATGGATGGTTTTTGCACGAAAAGATAGCCTATATAATTTTAGACATAATCTAATTGTATGTTAAAATTCGACAAAATCGATTAAGTTGTTCTGATGTAAAAACAAAACATTCATGTCAGTTTTATACAAACATACATACATACTTTCGCATTTATGACGCTAATATGAATTAAAGTTGTGATATCACATTTTCGTTTATAAAACGCCGAAGCTGATAAGTTGTTCTCCTTATGATTACAATATTTACTAAACTAAGTAAATATGTGTTTGAAGCCGCAATATAAATAAGCAGTTCGCAGCCACGAGCAAACACTAAACTCACACTACTATATTGCCCGAGGCACTTAGTACGAATACAAGTTTAGTATCGTATCACACAACTGTTGGTATTTCTTTAGTGTTATAAAACTACTAGACATAACTAGCAAATAAGAGACAAAGCTGATTAGTTAGTTGTTTAGGGTTCTGTATAAAAAAGGTAAAAACGGAACCCTATTACTTAAGCCTCTGCGCTGTCTGTCTGTCACCAGGCTGTATCTCAGAAACCGTGATAGGTAGAATGCTGAAATTTCCACAAATTATGTAGGTATTTCCGTTGCCGCTATAACAACAAATACTAGATTAAAAAAATGAAAATATTAAGGAGGGACCCCATACAATAAAGGTTTTTATTTAGTATTTTATGCTCAACATTAATAACGGTATTTTAGTTTTCATTAGGTTTTTAGGATTACCCCCGTATGGTAGCAAATTTAAAGACGTATTCACATCAAAATTCAAGTGGCTCGATCCTACCCAGAGTATATTTAAGTACCTACAAAACAAATCAATTTCGAAACCACCAAACGCAGATTCCTCTAAAAGTCTAGACATAACATTCAACCATCCCACTATATTAAAACTTGATACTAATTCCAGACACAAGCCTACAAATTAAGCTCCACAATCCACCTTATACAAATTACACATGTCACTTCCAGCATTAACACTATGTCAACGACACAGCAAATATTAATAAGCTGCCTTACTGTTGATTTATGTATTTAGACACGCTCGCTCTTATGAATATATTTTAACAACACAGTCAACGTACAGACAGATGAAGTATTGGATGTCATAATGTCACCGGAATGAAATTGTTATTAAGTGTATTTTAAGACGTGCGACTGCGACACGGACACGACATGTCGAGACGATGCGGCTGTCATGGACGCTAATTGTAATGAAAATATACACCGTTAATTATGTTATTGTGGTCCAAATGTACAGATGTCACGAATCATTTAAATTATTAGAAGTTAGTGTCCTCGACATATTTAGTGAAATTACAAGAAACTACTAAAAGACTGAGTGAGATCAAGAATGGACGGACAGACATGGCGAAATTATTTAAAGGTTCTGTAACTATGCAGTAGCAACGTAATAACTGTAGTAGTGCATTATGGGTAACTATACACAAGAAATCACATCGAAATCTCAAAGTTTAGCAAACGACACTGTCATCATCATATTTGCAGCTTTGCAACAACGCACGACTATTCATAATGTTACGTACGACATTTTGTCGTGCCTTTGACGCGTTGCTGTCGCATGTATGAAAAGAGACTAAGGCTTATGTATATTGAATGTCAGGGTCGCAAGAATTTGCATGTTAGTCTAATATGGTTACAGATATCTGAGTGAATAATGTGGAAACATGACATATATGAATAGAATTAGGCCAGAGACATCGTAGGGCATGACGAGGCCCTTGAGGAAACGAATTTGGGGCCTATTTGGAAAGTTATGAGTAACAAATTATAACCTGTACCTACCTCATATTATTATCTATCCGGATCGGTTATTTCCCAAAAACTTCGTTCATCTCGAAATACCACCAGTATCTCATTGCTGGGATCGAGGGTCCAACCATAATAAGATTGGAGCTATAGTTACCACGCTGACCAAGTTAAGATTAACAGAATTCATTCATCTTCGACAAGTGATACTTAATTAGTTTCTCAATACGCACATAACTTTTTGAAAATTATATTTGCGTTCCGAGTTTAAACTCAGGAACTTCCATATGAAGAACAAGTTTTAAACCACTAAGCAATCACTAGAATATCACACGATAGCTATTAAATTAATAACTGTAAACAAAACAGAGCAGGGTACAAAATAAATAGAATTTACTAAAAATTTTGCACTCAAAGTAAACACAGCATTGATTGTATCGCCATTGTGTAAACTCAGAGGTAGTTACTTAAAAAGGGTGTTCGACGGAATTGGTCCTTGTTGGATAAAGCAGCTTTAAACCTTACGACACGACGTCCGGAAATATGTTTTAAATATACCATCGCGAATACTGAAGATTTTATATGCAAACAATAAAGGAAACGTGTTTACCCGTTTCCATTAAATATCTTTATAATTTTGATTTAAAGCGCTTGCAGTTTGACGGTTACAATCAGTGAAAATTTACTGATTTAATAAGCAATTAAGAACTTGAACCCAGAAATAATTGTCGTTAAAGAAAACCAAAAAACCTAACTGATATAAATTGAAGGGAGCAAGAAGGACGGCAGTATAACAAAATATCATAGCCTATGTCACTTTCATGATGGAAACGAATCTAATAGCTCCTCATAAGTAGAAACTATCAAACGCTTTGGGCTAGAGAACGTGCCAAAGAAATGGCCATACATACTAATTACTAATACCAATCCGCACTTAAGTAGCGTAACCGAGCTTGCTTTATGGTCTCCACAGCTATATAATTTTATATAATATTAAATAAATATATAATTTTAGCTAAATAATTACAATATTCACTACATGTCAACTAGATCGTGTCGCACCAAAGTCGTTGTCGTCGCTGATAAATATCTCACAAACCAATAGCGAGTGGTTATATTTTGTGTTTTATTCACATACTTTCAGATTTTTGCGGTTCTTTGCCGGTTTGCTCTTCATTGTAATAAAGTGAATGTTCCGTTCAATCAGTTGATTGGTGCTTCAATGGAGCGGATTCTACGTTGTTGTGAATTTATTTTGTTTGGTGTATGTCTATGTAACTACGAATATTTTAACACTACCATTTTCGCTGTATATTATGTGGATTTTAAACCGCAAACTTTTCATTCAAAATACTATGAAAAATCGATTTTTGTGTTACATATTTTTCGTTTTGACTTCACCTATCTTTAGTCCCTATTATTAAGGTGATCCATTATTTTTTTCAAGAATTTTGCAATGCAAATATAATTCCTAGAACAACGTCTTATTTATGGCCAATCCCACTATAATCCTTAGCACTAGAATTTAAAAAAAACAATACACAAACATGAGTTTAAAGGCGCCAAGTCTACACCGTCCAGTATAAACAGACCTATCATTTTACCCCATCCTTTTCCTTATTCGAACAACACGTGTAAATGACAGGCCAAGGTATTCTGGCTGTACGTCTGTACGTCTGAATTCATCAAATAAGACGTGAAGCCATAACTCCTGGCTGGACGGACTTGGTCGGGAGGAATGCAATTTATAAAAGACGAACTTGGCTCAAAATTCACTGTACACTCGCTCGTGACGATCTTTGGATGGTAAGTTTATAAATAGAGGGGTGGATTCTAATATGCGATGGTTTTTTATCACTAACATGTCATAAGGAAAATTAGAATTCGAAGAATATTTCTATAACGCATAAATGACTTTGTATAATGTACGAGTATAATTATGCAATGCTATCCCAATAACTTAGCAATTATCTAACATACTCGTACAAATACCTATGTTACGTATTTACTTAGCAACCGAAAAAATGTTCCAAGCTACGTTGCATGTGTTTACTTCAAAGACAAAAAGACTCCATGACTTCGTCGTGGCTTCATACCGAGTGCTCTTAAAACAAATCATTTGTCTACGAAAAGATTTTCATGACACACACAACACCTACAACAATAAAAAATACATAACAATGTTTATCATCGATAAATAATCGAACAATTTGATAGCGTCTTGCAAAACAGACACGGAAAAGTAACTAAAGGAATACGTAAGTTCTCGATATAGTGAATAATAGCCTCGAATCGAGTTTAGCAAGTGTCGAGGCAGAACTGTTGCCAAGATACTAAGCGTTTTCTTGTAAACAGCTGATTTATTCCTCTTGCAGTATTGTTAACTTGAAATACTCGTACCTACTTCAACAAATCGCACTGAAATTGTATCTGTTAGTGACACAATCAGTTGTAACACTTGTATTATGTCAAGTACAGTACAGTTGCCGAACAGGGATGAAGATAGATTTCTATGCGCATCATCACTTTCGGTGTACTATATTTGTCGATAGTTGTAACTGAATTTAGTTTTCATTAGACAGTGGCAGTTACAATAGGTGACTGACTGTTAGTGGTAAGAAGCATTCAAAAAGTGGTAAACATTTTTTGAATGCTTCCTTAGGTATATCCGAAGGGATAGTAAGCCTTAAAGGTCTTCGTTACTAAAGGCCTTTGGACATTATAAAATCCTCCGACTAGTGGATTAGCCAATGACGCTAAAATTTCATCCCTTAAGTCAAGTTTTATTTTTCTAAGATGATACAATAGTTTGCAGTCAGTTGCGCTTAGTTGAAATGAAAAAACATCTTAATTAGACAGTACAGTAGGTTTACAACTAGTTCTGTTTAGTATTAAAAAAAAATATAAAAGTTTTTTTTTACTGAAGATTTTTTTTCCCTAACTTGATTCCGCGATTTATCGTAAGTTAAGTCATTTAAGTTCAAATATGATATCGAGTAGTTCTAGAATAGTCTCCGTCACCCCTTGATTGAAGATTTCACGATTTAATTTTAGTCGTAACCGTTTACGATGTTTGTCACATCGTCTTTGTGAGCGCAAGTGGCGTATCAACGAGCGTGGCTCTTTGAACAATTTATTTTTAACTGTTTCATGGCAACGTTTAGAATTAATGGCCAGGTGTGTTAAGGTTACGGCGGTGTCGTTTGAAATTCATGTTACTAAAGTAAATAAACATTACATTACATTTACTTTGTCTTACGTAGATCGTCGATAGATATTGTGTATGAATATATTAGAAATGGATGCAATCAGATACTGATAAATTAAAAAATACTTAATTTATTATACCTAGAGAAGCATTATATCCATACAAAAAACTATAATTTTTTTTTAGTTTTAGGGATTTGGAAGTTTATGTAAAGATTTTCTTTCACATAAACATGGTTCTCACAAATACGAACATAAGAAAACACAGTTCTAAGTTATATAGTTATAAGCGTTTAGTTCTCAAGAAGTAATAGATAATTTTACTTTTAATTCTATGCAATAATAATGGTGTAAACAGTAGGTAATCATGATAAGTACACACCAGTAATTCGACCGCCATTATTATCCGATACTACTACTCGCCACTAATCTCCTATCGATCGCTTATTCAATAATGTGCAATTTGGTTCTGAGTAATGTATCATCAATGAA
This sequence comes from Lerema accius, assembly GCA_001278395.1. NCBI lineage: Eukaryota > Metazoa > Arthropoda > Insecta > Lepidoptera > Hesperiidae > Lerema > Lerema accius. The sequence goes on from LGAG01000075.1 coordinate 514,808, forward strand.
CTTGATATATATGAATAATATATTATAAGTGTTATAATGTTATAAGGGAGGAGGGGTTATGTTTTTCCTCAGTGAATACAGAAAAGTGAGGTCAATTTTTTTCTTTTGTTTTACGATTTCACATAATAACTTGTCACCAAGCATGGTTTGCCGAGAAATGTACCGGGAAAATTTATCACTTGTTATTAACGTTATTTTTTTTCTTACTACGCTTCTTTGTTCCGAAGACTGCGTCTCTATATTTTTGGGTCTGTGGTTTTGAAGTCAATAACGTCTTTAAAGCTGTCATACCAGGGCAATCCTAAAAATCTAGCGACGAAGTCGGGGAATACAGTTTGTCGTTATAGTTTCGAATATATCGTCTACATCGAAAATTAAATTATACCACTGGATATCTAAAGAATCAAAGAACAAAATCAATTAGGTATATTATTATAATTGCAATATATTATTATGTAGGCACATAATTAAATTATTTCATATATTATTTACGCAACCAGGTTACTATTTATATAAAATAGTTAATAAATTAATTCATTAATGCTAATCCTACTTCCTACTAATATTATAAATGTGAAAGTTTGTAATGATGTTTGGATGTTTGGATGTTTGGATGTTTGGATGTTTGGATATTTGGATGTTTGGATGTTTGTCCCTCCTTCACGGTCTAACCGCTGGACGGATTAAGCTGAAACTTGGTACACAGATAGGTTGCATCCAGGAATAGGACATAGGATACATTTTATCCCGATTATAGGTTCCCTTGGGATAAAATCAATATTTTGTTTATCGACTTTTCCGCGGGCGGAGCCGCGGGCATCGTCTAGTTAATGTATAAAGGTGTGTATAAAAATTCAATTCAATGAACCACATAACCGCCACTGACCACAAAACGTGGTTATTGTGGTCACGTTTAAGTTAATTTATGAAATCAGTTACACTTTTGAATTATTAATTCTATTAAAATATCGAGTACATTTTATTAATTAAATTAATGATTAAATCCCAATTCTGCAATTGAAACACAAGAACGAGAAATAAATTGTAATAAATTATGTATGCAAAACTCTACCAGTAGGTACTTTTTGGTCTCAGATAAGAAAAATCTAGACTTCGTCATCGGAACTTCGACTTTGAAAAAAAAAAAAGTGTAGTCGAAAAATAAATAACGTAATTAACAAAATGATAACGTTTCCCGGTAGATTTCTTGTCTTCAGTCAACATAACAATGTTACCTACTGTCTAACATATTAAGTGACGTTTATTTTTACAAATTCGTTAAAAAAAATCGTTAAGATGTTAACGTTACGTTACTGTTTCGTTAGTGTTACGTTATAATGATTATTCTAATATTGTAACAACCCTACATCGCTTCGTTTCGGTCAATGTAGCGTACAGCTGTAAAGTAAGAAATAGTAGCGCATATAATCATTTATAGAGTAGTCACTTCCCTCACTTCGCTTTAGATTTCTACGCTTTTTAGCTAAGAAAAGAGTCATTCAATTGTTTACATAACAATATCTATGTTATACCTATGGGAGTGTTCAAGTATTACGTTACGCAATTTTTGAC
>LGAG01000075.1:526489-544084 GCA_001278395.1 Lerema accius
CATATTGACTTATAAAAGAAATAAGAAATTAAATAATAAACCTCAGACCATCCAAAAGTTTATATATATTTTGGGTCTAGTCTGGGTCCATACCCAGTCTTCAGAACAAAAAAGTAAGGTAATTTTTTTCTTACGATTTGACATACGTCACAGAGCACACCCCGCCGAGCAATGTACCGGAAAACGTTATCATATTTGTTATTGACATTGTTTTTTTCGACTACACGCTTTTTTGTTCCGGAGGGCGGAGTCTATATTATTTGGTCTGAGTAATAAACATACTCTTCGCTTATGGGATATTCACAACAGATTACAGATAATGTAAGTAGTATCTATGTAGCGAGTATGTTCATCGATATTCTATACCTTACAATGTAAGACCCAAGCCCAGAAAAGCGATGTTTACGAAGTTAGATGAAGAGGTGATAAAATTTTGTTAAATCAAAAATTTTACAAGCAATTTAAAAGCTATTAAAGAAGTTTTTATGCTACTGACAAACACACATACACACAGATGCCCGGACACACAAACATCGTGCCATACACTTAATTTAACAATTCTTTCGCGTTGGGAATTAAAAAATAATATTCCTTTTTCAAGCGCCTGCGGGTAACGACCAGCGAATTATGCAATTCGCGCAATGCATATTAATTTTTAAGAAACTAAATGCTCTCGTTTTAATTTAGTAAATATGCATGGCTGGGCTGTTAACTACTTTACTTTTATTTTGCAGAGCTTAATGCCTTTATTTGGTGTTTATTTCTTTCCCTCTTGACTTCATAGTTTGGTTTGAAAATAAATTAGGCTGACTTAAGCGCTGTTGAGAGCAAAAATAGGAGTATCTTGTTTACTAGTGTATAACGCCCCGGGTTATTGTTAGTTCTGTTTCTAGTGATCTCTTTGCAAGTAAATAAGTTCGATTTCCGTATGAAGCAAATTGTATAGGGGTGTAATAATATTATCTAAATTATTATTGTAGAAGATTTTACATCTTTTTATATGCCATAGAAACTAATTTATTTTTTTACGAATATTATGTCCTTCTATTGAGTAAGCAGTATATATTTTAGTTCACCCCAAATCCTCCATTCTTCCTTCTTTTCGGTCAGCAGTAATTAAGCATAATTTAACCTATTTTCATTTAACCCTCCTACAGTTCGTACACGTCCCTATCGCTATTTACTCCCAAACCCTGTATAAATTCGGAATTTTATCCATAACTCCTCTAAATTGCCAAAATCGGTAACCTTTTGCCTTGACACATGTTCATAACCCCTACTTCTCTGTGAAACGAAGTTAATTTGGACAAGTTATTTGTAAAATGTGTGCTTGCCTGCTTCATCGGTCCCGAACAAAGCGTTCCTCGGGATCGCGATCAAAGAAGATTACATACGGCGTAGTTTTTGTAGCGTTTTCTGTCCAAAAAATATTTTACTATACATTCGGATTAAGGAAATTGATCTTTCTAATCAATGCCTAGGAATAGAGATCTTATTTAAATATAGCCTCGAATAAGCACTGTAAATAACAATGCTTTTTTCAACTACATTTAATATTATACATTTGCAGTAGTGAGTGATAGAAGGTATTCTTAACCTTGTCAATATGGCCAATATCTTAACGCAAGGAAAATAGATGATAAGAAGTAAATTGCTGTGTAAACTTGATTTGTTGGGGTGATTGCAATCGGAGTAAATAAGAATTTCGATAAAATCTTAAAACGGTAGCACATTGACAAAGGATATAATCTAAAGAAAAATTACAAAATAATGTTACTTATTATCATAATACTTTATTTTAAACTCAACAGTGCAATATTAATGTTTGGTTACACTGCAAAGCTTTGATATAACAATTAGAATTAAGTAAGATTTAAGTAATTAAACTGAAATAGGATTAAAGACAAAGCTAAAACCTAGGTTTACTGAAGTTTGCAGACAAAATAAATACCTGTGTGTTTCCTTCTAGAACCAAACAAAGAGAATTTCTTGCAATTTAAATGCATGCGTCTCGGCTCTCTTAGCTGTTGCTAATTCTAAAACAAATAAGTATGTAGTTAATTTTCTACACTACACTCGATTACTGAATACAATTATAATTTATTACTGGTTTTACTACTTTTCTTTTTTCGTTTTGTCGTATAAGAAATAGAAAAGAAAGAAAAGTACTGGCTCGTATTACCATTTCATATCTTAATCTTTATTTATTAGTAGTAAAAAAGGTAGAAATAAAATAAAAATGCGGGCCTATAAAAGGTCAATTTTTTCTTTATACCCAATGGAACCCTAAACAAAGAAAAATATGCAAAATTTATTACGCGTATCATCCATTCGTCATCCTGAAATAAAACAAAACTCATTTTCTATGAGAATCCGAATAAAGAAAATGTTTCGCCCATTTCATAGGACTTGAGTGATGGTTGACCCTATTAGGAGGCGGGTAACTGAGGAACCAGTATATGTTGAACTCCAGTTTCCCGTTTACCTCCAAACTTTGGAGGTCTCGGCGGGTAATTGTGATACAAGCCAAGGGGTCAGCTGAACGAAAAAGTGTTTATTAACCGCTCGAAGTAACAAGACTAATATGACATACGTCGTATACTCAGTTAATCAGTGTCGTAAATATTATGGTTCATCATCACAGCACACTATCCCAGTGCTGGAATAGGTTTTTTAGTTGTATAACCACAGACCCAAAAAAAAAATAATAGACAGCGATTGTATACAATTATGACTAAATAATGATGCACAAAAATCTGTCACTCACTCGCCGTATACAACCGAGTAGGTAGTAGGCTTCATATGGTCGAATTGCAACTTGTTAAAGTTCGTCACATTTCGGCTCGATGGCTCCGTCTATTCTTTTTGATGGGTCTGTGGCTATAACTTAAGAAATCATACTTCAACACTTGTCAAGTTGTTGTGTTGCTTTGTGTGACACCCTAACACCTGCGCGAAAAAATAATTCCGGAATGAACCTTTCAAATCCTTAATTAAAAACACAGCGACGCATTCTCGCGACAAGCGTAGATCTATTTTCCTGTCCAAATGTTTCACATCAAAATGCCGTATTCGAACTCAGTTTCATCATTGCAAGAGACCCTTATACCAACTTCTACCCCATCACAGCGTAAGAGGATTATATCCTAATAATTTTTCATTTAACAGGGAACGGGGAAGCAGGTGTGCAAATTGAAACCGTAACCAATTAAAATCGCCATGTTTGTATTCCGAGAAAAATAATGGCCGCTTATTATTTAGGAAATACGTAGAATTTTCGAATGCGTTCACAATTAATGACCGTTGGCTTATGATAATAATTTAATGCTTTACATCTGTTAAAACAATTGCTTAATCCTATAACAGTAAGTTATGAAATGTCAACATAATTGTCACGATTTATATTTGGATAATTAAATTAACAAAAGTTAATTTTATGCTACCCCCTCATACACCCACACTACGCTTCGGAACAGTACTTAACTAAAATTATCATTAAAATTTCAGTCTAACTGGGAACCGAACGCAGAACATAAATAGCGGTCCAGAAAGATAACTATTTTGCCATACGGGTCATTAATTATTAGTAAATGAATCTACTGATGAACTGAACTCATATCCTGACAGTTTATCAATACTAAGTGCTCGCCCTAGTTGATTATCGTACCTACTACCGTTGTAATTGGTGTCTGTCTAAGTATTGAAATAGGTGATCAATATTAAAAATAATTCTTGACCCTTTCTGTGCCTTTCCGCGTAGCTCCCAACCGCTTGTAAATGTTAGGTAACAGTTAAACCATAATAAACTTCTGGCAGTATTAAAACTATCACCTAAATTTCCAAAAAAATCTTAAAAAATCAACACGGAGTCCTGTGCTTTAGAGGCATTAATAGATTAAAGCCGGTTATATACTGGGTAAAACCCGGATGTAAACTATGGGATCCGGCTACGGGGATAGCAATATGATTTTAGGAGATGGCTATAAAAACATATTATGATTATACGCCGTACCAAAACGAGCGGCCTGTACCGATGTATGGTACGGGTTTGATCGTTAACGAGAAACTAGAAATCATATAAAAAGACAATAGTTACCGAGAAAATAGTTTTTGTTAAGGGTACTTCATTTAAATGATAATACTGTATGTCACTCCTTAAATACAGATGATTCTAATGACACACATACGTACTTTCAAACAAATACATACATAAATGCATATAAGTAACACGCTTCAGAAATATTACTAGTTCCTTGGACCACCTGCGATGCTAGTTATTAGTATTTCAATAAGTACCTAAATACGAGAAACAAAACCTAAAGATGGACTGCTTTCAATCAAACCTTAGAACTTCCAATTTTATGCAATACTTATTCTCCATTTACGCAATACTTAAATACTCCCCTTTTTATATTTTCCATCCCCTAAGAAAATCCACTCATACGCTACTCGTTCAGAATCAAACAACAGCCTACACAAGCAATGGTTTAAATGGAATACATTTTACTTGCTCTTTATTCGTTTTTCATTTGTTTCCTTTGTACCTACTTTATGTTTATGATATTGGAAGATCCGTGGAGCAAAATGATAATGCGATTGGTAGTAAGAGATATTATGGTTCGGGGCTTGTTATAGATACTATATAACTTTGGGTCTTCCTACGGTTCTCCTGGGCTCCATAACACCTGCCGATTCTAAAGAGCAATGTTGCTTTATGAGACATTGCTATACGTAAGAATAGGCGCTTGCGACGTAATTCAGCTTGGTCGCCGCCGTGACGGGGCAGTGGAGTAAGAATAGCACAGTAGCGCACAGTCCCGGCTCCAAAGTGGTAGACGTTGACACCGTGTGGTTTTAGTGGGTTCAAATCCCACATACCTACCTGTCCGGCTTCCCGTGGCCGCATGGATGAGATGAGTCTTTCCACAGGAGAAAAAAATTTTAGAAAACAACCTTCTTTAGCAATTTGGATAGATCTGTACCTTATACTGGGCTATTAAGGAGTTAAAGCCATAAACATAACTCGCAAACGTTGACAAACAAGCAAGATTATTTTTGTGAAAAACTCGCTAAGTCGTGAAAGTCTTACATTCGAGTCGGCACTTACTTTTGAATTCACTCTACAAGTCTAAAGCTTGCGCTGACGCGGCACACAAAGGTTTCCTTAGAGCTCTTCATAAAATACGTAAGAAAATAAAACGTTTAGGACTTATCGTGTAATTGGGGTACAAGTCCTGAGCTTTCAGAAAAATACAAAAGAAATCTGGTATTTTATTAATACACCTACTCGTATGAGATGAGAAAAAAGTTAGAAAAATGTTAATACATTAGAAAGTTTTTTTGTATTAAGAATTTTAGGAAAAGCAGAAGTATTTGCTGATTGTAAATGGCCATTGTCGCCTACGGACTTGAGCAAAGACAGTCGCAGGTACATAGTCGACCCTGAAGAAAAAATTTATTACCCCATTAAGAAAATAATACCATAAAGGTCCTGGACCATATCACAGATGGAAAATAGTAGTCACTGAAACGGGTACTCACAGTATTTTTAAACCCAGTTACAACGTACACGAGTAACGACTTTAATTAACCCCCTTGAATTCTGCAACTACCCAGTTTAATTAACAAAATACCCGCTCGTACAAAATTTTAGCTTATTAAATACCCACATTTTGCTTAAAATCACGTATATGCACAATCCAAAAACCACTGTACGGTGATAGCAAAAAACCGCAGACGCTAGTCCTTTTAATAAGCGGCGGAGTAGTAATACCCGTCACCAAGGAGAATAAACAGGGGAACTTTAATATATACATAACGCACGGAACTAACTGCAAAATTTAATAAGCCCACGGCGCCATCTGTTGAAGCCAACGTGTACTGGCGAAATTCATAAAACGCTTAATACTTACTGCCGTTGCCGTCTGTACACGTCTTTATGGCCCAGCGTCGGGACAGAATTCAAAATTAGAATTGGCCCAATTTGGATTCTTTATTGCGACGTCCGCATTCGGAGGGTTGGGAACTTTACGGCGGCCATATTGTTCGCGACAGATATTTTTATTTAATTCCTGCGATAATGCACGTACGGCACTGATTTTGCGGATAATGAGCTTTGAATTTATTCCGTAATTACTGCAGTAATTATTATGAATGCTACAATTTATGCAAATTCGATTCGCAAAACGTTATTAATTTTATTTAAGCGTACACGAACTTCGAATTTAACACTTGCTTACTTTAGGTTTTTTGCCAGAGGTTGGGTACCATGTCTCTGTTTTTTGCTTAAACCGTTTAATGGTGTTCTCCTCAATATTGAGAGGGCATAGAACATACTCCACCAAGTTGCTTTAGTGCTCATTAGGTAGGTTAGAGATCTGTTAAATTATCATTACTTATCACGGTACGAGTACGTCAGATTCTTAACCCCTAAGAGAAATTTTAACCCCAAAGAAAAATGTCTTTGTCCTTGACTCATCTATATGAAATGTAATATACCTTTAGAAACCAAATGACGACAGCCATTTCCCGCCATAACAAGACCGGGGAAGGGCAAAAAATTTAATAATGATACGTCGCAAAAAGACAATATTCATATGTCACCCGGATTTATTCGTTTACGTCGTATATGAGGTCTGAAAGGTACCGTAAAGTTTTATACGTCAGTCACTTATTAGTATGTAAATCTGTATGATTTTTTTGACAACTTTTCTCATGTAAATTTTCACATGAGGCTACGATTCCATGCTGTTCAATATTTTTTTTTGTTAATGTGTTTTTCTACGTACAGTAGGTAGATACACTTGAACAAGAGTCAACCATCTTTTCTCATAGCAACGCATCTTTTCACCAACGTCGAATTTAATAACCCAACAACTATCCTTAAATTAAACATTGAAACTCCAAGACGTAATTCGCTTATTCTTACGTCTCTCTCAAACACTCAAACGAAATCGAAGTGCGAAAGAGACGCATAAAGAAACTTTCATTTCAGTCACAATATTTATAAGCCAAAGATCTTGCGTGTCTCTGGAAGCTGAACATGAAGTCTTGGGTTCAATTCCCGGAGCTCATCCTCCCCTAACTGAGCGATAGAGCCATTTCTAATCAAATATTAACCAACTACTTCCATTCTTACAAAACGAAGACAAAATAGAAAAAATGTTTTGGACTTTTTTCTCGACAGGAAAGAAAGCATAATAAAATCTCCTTCCGGAAATTGAAAAGAACAACTGTTGGATATTGGAACAAAATCTATAAATCCATTACGTCATTATACTTAAACTGTTTTACGACGGTGATCAAGATTGGCGATAAAATATCTGTTTGTGCGCCTAATACAAAGTACCAACGTTTAGTATTGTAATAAAAATTTTATTCCGTTCCTTTTACGAAAAAAATATTATGATATCTTGGAGAACTCATTGCTTATTGTATAGTAGCTATAATACAAAACATCTCTAAATTATATAGGTATAATATAAAATGACTACTCGTAAATGATGACTACTTGTCATCGCGTCATACCTATAATTATGAAATGATGCTTAAAGGATTTCATATTTCTAAGATACTATAGATAAAATTTTATCACCTTTTATCACTTCAAACCTTAATTTCATTGGCGACGCCAAAGAGTTTACTTAAAACGCATGAGGTGTCTTGCACCCCATACTACCGTTGAATGCAGAACTATTTAAAATCAATATTATTATTAACTTTTGTACTCGGACCTTCGAGAAAACTAATTTGCTAACTTTATCTTATAAAAAGTTAACCTGGGGTGTATTACATCCCACGCAACCTAATAACAGCAAACAAAGGACTGCGTCTGCTTAAGACTAGCAATAGGTAAATTTTCTTCAGTAAACGTCGTAGCGTAACATTAGCTAAAAGATTTCAGTTCGACATTTAAAATTGAAACCATCACAAATCGATTTCAGACGTAACTTCTCCACGATTTTAACCAAAGCCTGAATCTTTAAAGTACTTAACTATTGAATACCCTATTTCAATAGCATGAGACGTCGCTCTACAATTCAATTTGTTCAAACAGTGCAGCAGATAGCTAGCTAGAACTGAAACACGGGTTGAAAATAACATTCGGCTTTCGCGGCGAACTGAATTAATCTGTATTTGCGCGAGTTAGATCACACTTTTCCATTAGATTCTTTCTGTGACTCACAGTTTTGACCTATATGTACAACTGTCGTAGCCTGACTCGTGTTAGCTACTCTTTGTAAAGGATGCAGCACATTGTTGGAACTTTATTTTATACACGTGAGTTAAAATAGTATTTGCCAGCGTTCCTAGTTTAATTTCTGTAATATCAGTCCCATAGTTACTATGCTCTTGTGTTAATTATTAGTAAATATAGAAAAAAATACTAGTGGCTTAAATCAAAGCTTAAGTGGTACTTGAAGGCTTTTGAAATTACCTCATGTTTGCTATTGGTCAATTATAAGGGCAACGATTTAAAGAACTTCTTGAACGAAAATTTATTTATCTATTAACATTTGTGTAAGACTATCCATTAGAATCGGGCCGAGAGTAGGTAAGTCAATCACTTCGAAGCCGTCCCCTTGGGTAAAATAACTGAGAGTGCACATTTCATTTGCTTAAATAAATTTACCTAAAATAAAGGGTATGAGGTGAAATGAACCTCATGTGTGCGGTATCCATGAGGTCGATAGAAACTCTCAAGAAGACATTGAATCGATTGGCACTCGAGCGAATCTATTTTCAGATAGAACCTCGCATTCCCGGCTTCCCTCTAAAAGATTGTTTTTCATGCGACACGTTAACTGAAGTCCTCTTCAAATAAAATGTCAATCCGTGAATTCCTATTCAAGTTGCGCAGAATGCTTGCAAGTAACGTGCCAGCCTTTTCATGGCAATGCACAGAGTAAGGCATCGAAAACGGTCCAAGATTATCTATTCAATAAACTTCAAAAATATCACTGTAATCAATTTAAGCACACCATTATACTGTACCTAATCAATTTAAGCACGTTAGCTTGGACCATAAATATAAATGGACCTCAGAAACCGGGCATTAGACAGGCAAACTTAATGATTTTTCGTTTGCCAATTGAAGAAATTAAAATAGATATTTCACAAGGATATTCTCAAATTCCAACTCTTAATAACAAAATAAATATCTGACAAGGTCATATATCGCGGCCACTTTTTTATTGATATCATTTGTTATTATTACCTAAGTTTATTTCTAAAAAAAACATTGTTCTTTATTTTGATCTTAATAAAACCCCTTAAAATATATTACACTGGTGTCTTTCCAAACACTCAATGTCTGCGTCAAATTGAGATGACATAGGATGGAGAATCGACATCTTCAGTTATTCCTAGTAAAGTCTTTGTATTTGATTCAAAGCGAGTTCTAAGTCGGTTTTGCGCATACAGTAGCAGCGCGCAGTACATATTGTTATAAATAAGTGTTACTGTGTGACGACCCCGTAGCCTAGTTGGTAGTGACCCTGCCTGCGAAGCGAGGGGTCCCGGGTTCGATTCCCCACCGGGGCAGATATTTATGTGACAGGTAAATGTTTGTTCTCGGGTCATGGGTGTTAGTGATGTGTTATTTGGTGTTGTCCATGCCACACAGGGAATCCCACTGGGGTATGAGTGTGTTAGCGTTTATTTTATTACTGTGTTTCATTCTAGTTTAATAGCACTTTATAAAACATTTAATTCAAGGCGTACTGTTTCAACATAAATCTCATCACCTATCTCTGTTGTACAGGTTTCTTTACGATGTTTAGTTTCTAATACGTACCTACATAAGTTTTTGAAAATCAGAGGTGCGTGCCGGGGTCCAAATCAAAGAATTCGGGAGACTAAATAAACGCGAGGTATAAAGTGTAAATTTGCCTACTCCAATTTCGAATTTGAATATTGTACAGTAAACATTTCAATTCTCGTAGTAGTATTTCAAGTATCAAACACCGTAACATTACCGTAAATAACAAAATCAGCCACCATATCTATTTCTTGGGCATTTCGCCCCGTTGCCTCTGTATTTTCGGATAAAACTAATTTTGTGCTTTGTTGACTTCTCTGTTATATTTTCATTTTTATTTTTTGTGCGTGCGGTACTAAGATAAGGGGATGTTCGCACTGGTTTACTTTTATCAATTATTTTTGTTGGCGCTCGCGGAGTCTCGAAGGATTTATAGCGTTTGTTGCTTCCAAAATCGTTTGGTTTTGCGTATGAAATACTGTATTCTCTGTTTTTATCTAGTAGCTAACGATTCAAAGCTTCATCATAATTGGGTTAAGTTAAATGGATCTAACATGATAAAAGTCATATATTATTATTTCACATTGGTTTTATTGATTTTTAACAGTCCCTATATTATTTTTGCAATTACTAAATTCAAAGGTAAAAATTAAAAATAAATGTAAAGGTGAATAGAACCATTTTACACCATCTCCTTCTTTATCGTACATAATTTTGTGGCACAATCTATAAAAAAAAAATTTTAACCCTTGATCGTTCAAGGGACTTATTAGCAAAAATTCTGCTTACATTTACTAACAAAAGGAATAAATAATTACAACAACACGTCCCTACACATACAGCTCCAATCAATTTCATCATAATATTTGATTAAAGTACTATCCGCATGAGGCGGCAATTAGGGTAATCACATACGGTAATGTAGACCGCATTAATTGAGCAAAAATCGATGTTACATCGAGTCAGTATATTCGAACCGGGACTCATTATTCAAACAATGCTGTTATTCGAACCACGTACCAACCCTAACAAATCTAAACGGTCGAACATTCGAATTAAAATTCCGTATGCGAAGTCTTTTACCTATTGTCTACACAAAATATCCTTTAATTATGCCTACGGTTGTGTTTTCGATTGTGAAGCATGAGAATAATTGAGGACCTACTTCTTTAGGCATATAAAGATAATGCCTATCTCTGGGAAGTAATAAACACATCTACACTAATAATAAAACTGTGTATAAAATCAGAGTGTGTATAACTACGTGTATATGTATATTATAATAAACATTGGATATTTTTTGGAAATTGAAACCAAGGTTTAGTTATCGATATACACATAAAAATATTTTTTTTTCCTTTTATTGTCTTTCTGACTGTTTCTATACGCGAACATCGCACGAAAACCAATAGAAATTTCGCTGGAGTTTCAGAGACTCCAATGCGGTATTTAAGGGTTAAACATTTATAAATAAATAACAAGTAAGTATAATGTCTACTTACTAAGTAATATAATAATATATAACTTACTTCAAAAAATGTATGTGTCATGAAAACGGGTGTGTATTGTATGTAATGTTTATGTTATAGGTTACTTTTTTAATATTTTTTTAATGTATTTCGTTGAAAAATAACCTCAAAATGGCGACGCTTTTTTACCCTCCACCGCGCGCGATCTTTCATTGTTCTCGCTTATTGTATGTAATTCTTTGATCCTTTGGCTATTCAGTAGTAAAATTTAATTTTGAATGTCGATAAATTCGAAACTACAACGCTAAAGTGTATCCCCCGAATTTGTTATCATTAGGTTTTTAGATTGACCCCGTTGCTTTAGCGACGTATTTCACGTCAAAAACTCAATCCTTTCTGTAACTGAGCCCACACACAGCAAACAGTACTTAAACATTGAGTACATACAAGAGTTCTATACCTCAGCGAATGTTCAAACAAAATTAATGGCGCAACAGTAACGCTATGAATTTTAATTGGTGTAAATTTTGTCCGTGAATGATGACGACAGTTATCAAGGGGTCTTGTTTTGGAAAGAGATCATTGAACTGTAACTGCTACAGTATTGGGCGCAAAACTTCTCTTACATTGTCTTATTGGTCAAATAAATTGGCCAACTTCATGCACCAAAAAAGTATTTAATTAACAACTTGTAATCATCAATAGAAAAACAAAATGTGACTGCAAAAATTGGGGGGAGAGTAATTTATTAAAATTAATAACCTATGTCACTTTCACTATGAAGATGAATCCAACTAAACTCCATTATTATTGTGTTGAAATCCGTCAACAGTTTTGGCTGTAGAGCGTATTAAAGACTTTGACATACCTACAGACACACGAAAAAACAATAGGTACCGCTCTTCTAGTTTTGCTTGGTAATTAGAAGCAAGTTTCGAACCCAAAACAAGAGAAACCAACTTTAAAACTAATGAGCTACAATTCATTGCCTGGAAAAAAGTTAACAAATTCTCACAATCTTGTCCTGGCTTCAGCAAATAAAGACAGAAGATTACCTCATATTTAAAACGGGGATTGCGAAAAATACAACAGAAGCTGGCTAATATAAAATTCACTGTCTTAAACCTTAACAAGAAAGAAAGACAAAGTTTTTCTTTCAATTATCGCGAAGTTGGAGTAAGTCTGAACTCCCGGATAACGCCGGACTAAGTTTGGATTTAAAAAGATTATGCTGAGCGCCGTTGTACTGAGCAGTTCTGTCCGACTTTGTTACCGAATTAACATTACTTAACTTAGTTTTGTTCCATATATTTTATAAACAAATAATGTTACATTTAGTTTTAAACGTGAGACAATTTTTTCCCAAGTTGTTTTTCCCAACGAGTTATTTACTGCTGAGTCACATCCAAATGTGACAGAATGGGAAACAATCAGTTAAAGGAAGTTTGTAATGTATAGATGATCATATAAGAAGGCGAATGTAAACCATTTTTCTATATCATAAGATTCAAAGAACGCTAAAGTATATAGCTAGGTAGGTACATTCACGACCATTCATTCACCTGTTGAAATCCATTGAACCGTTTATTCTGAAAAAGCAAGTTCCCATGCAAATAAAAAGGACATAATTATTTATACCTCAAAGTAAGTACATTTTCCACCTTCTGGAGCAGTCAGGTAATTATAAAACTATTATGTAATATAAGATGAAACTACAACTTTTGCGAGAGCTCCACTTATGAGTTAAAATACACCCCTATTATTGGTGCAACCCTCTAAATAACAATCAAATGATCTCCCTCCTAAAAGAATACGTCGTCTCCGAATATTCTCTTTACAAAGTAATGAGTCACCTTGACAATTGTAAGGGTCCTCTCAGCCCTAACCACTAAAATGCTATAATACCCTAAAAGATAATGTTAATTACCCCATTCAAACCCCGATGTGATCACGTGCTAGTTATATAGGATGCAGTTAAATTTAACAGTTTTAACGTAAGCCTAATGTCTAGTAGTTATCCCTTCCGTTTTTGTTCGACTTGTAAAATTAAATGGTTAAATGCCTAGTCCTACAAATGACTCGTCGTGTTAAGTTGGAGCCTGAATACCAATGTACACTTATAGCGCATGTTTTGACCAACTTCGAGTGAGATTCGCGGCCCCCTTACGACGAATTAATAACTATAGACCCCCTATTATCCTGCTCACGGTTTATCACAATGTCTATGGGCAACAGCGTAAGTATAGGGGACTGCAAGCTTGTTTGTAATTCTCATCAACTCATACATAATACGGCTTTCTTCTCATCACTGAAGAAGTGAACATAGATCACCACGTTGCTCCAATGCGGTTTGGTAAAGGGGTTACTAGGTGACAAGTGTCGTAAGTTTTAAACCATTCAAAGTCCTCTAACATGAGTTAACAACAGTCACATAACTTAAGTTATAACAGTTGATATTAACGCTTTAATGTTCCCTCCAAAACACGAGAGCATTCAAGAATGTTTGCCACTAAAAGACACGCATTTGCCGACCGAGGCACGTATGGACAACATAGAATACATTCTAGGTTCTAAGTTCACAGGAAAAGGAGCGAAAAAGTGGTATAACAGATATGATTTAGAGATATTCGTCTTGAAAAGTATTGCAGGCACCCTTTTCATCCCGTGTTCTATGAACGTAGAGTACTTAAACAACAGAGACAACGAAAATTGCCAAAATGGATGGATAGACCGATGGATAGACGGATAGTAAAACGGACAGAATCTGGTTTAAACAAAGGTTATAAATTCTTGTAACATCACCCATCTTATTTCTAATCCACCGTAACCACCTTTTTACCTAAGCCTGAATCCAGGAGAACTGATGTCTTCTGATGAGGCTAGGCCCCGCTAACAAGCAGAGAATACTATCGTATCTTTATACCAACAAACTGTTTGTCGATTGTCGCATTCAAATAGTCCCCAGATGGGCAAAGGACTCACATAACACAAAGAGCTCATCGGAAGCGAACAGCCCTCTAACGGGCAAGGATAGAGGGGAAGGAAACCTCTGAATCGTATTTTATGTAAGCTCTATGTTACAACTACTCTGTGATAGTACCATATGCAGGCACACACGTCCCGCCAGGGCGACATCTGTTGGTAACGGCGTGACATTTGCAGTGACGCGAACGTGATCTTACAGTTTCGTTCGGTTTGGTCGGTAAAAGATGAGATGGGATAGAAAGAAGGAATTGTAGTAGTTTCTAGGTTTATAGTATAGAATAAACATACCTTACTTGGAACTTACCTTCGGTTTTTATTTGCTAACCAGAGTGGAATGTCTCTGGACCAGTCAGGGGTCTTTGATTTTTTTATGGTTTAGCCAAGGATCGTACGATCCGTACGTAGAACAACGTACTATCACCTCCTACTACCTATAGACATCATAAGAAACCTAGTTGGACTATAGGAGGGCCATTAGTTATTAGGTCTTGTTATTGATACTGAGAATGCTCTGGTAATGAGATTATTAGATTTTAATTATTTAGTTGTAAAGGGACCACGGAACTGAGAACTATTAGTGCAGGATAGCCTTATTAGTAATCATTAATAATTAAGTAACTGCAGAGACAGAAGATGAATCTATTGCTGACCATTATTGGCCATTTTTACAATATTTGGCTTTAATCATTCTAATACAAAATCATTTTCCGGAGCATAAAATACGGAAATAACACAGCGCTACTGGGCAGTTAAGACTCGAACACAATATTCGGAACAAGTCGTAAAAACCTTATAAATTTGTAGTAAAACTAAGCAATCGTCTATCATAAGTCTGTAGGGTCATAAATATTATTGTTGGGGCTATTAGCACTAAAACTCCCAGATATAAAAGCTCTGTCGCCATAAACATCCTACAGTGCTCGCGATACATCGAAAAATAAACAGTTTTCAGGTCAGGATATTGTGAAAAGCGACAGCGAAAATGAAGCGTTTAAAGATGTATTTACTTTGCCATTACTATTTGACAACACGACAATGGATCGCCATTCAAAAGGTCTTGGGTTCGATTTCCAGCGTGGACGTTTGAATGATGAATTTTTAACTTCGGTTCTCGGTCTGGGTGTATGTTTGTGTGTTTCTGTGTTGTCCATGGCATCCACAACACAGGGAATCCTAGTGTGAGGCCATGACTGTATAGCGTTATTTATTTGTTACATTCATGTATATTCGTATGTTGTTATAAAGAGCTTATAACCTGCTACAATATTGGACACTCCCATCATTTTATGGGATTGTTCACTAACCCCACTACCACTTCCCTATTGAGGCAGTGTGATGTATGCTCTAGGCTTTCTTGATTATTAGGAATACAAATATTTTATTTAGTTTTTAAAACTAACCACTCGTTTAACACACGTCAAACTTTTGGAAAAAAAAATTACCCTGTCAAAATGCACATTTACATCGACATAATTTATTTAGTTATCAGTGCTGATCTTAGGGGTCCTATGAACCTCATACGCTATCATGTCATCGGTTTTAAGAAAGTCAAAGTCTACGAAGTTATAAAGAAGTCCTTCAAAATGTATTGGTTCATTAAAGGACCAGTCACGCGAAACTTTACCACCATGTCATAACCCTTGTCGAATCCGTACAGGCATCAATTATGAACCCCTCGATATCTCTTAAATTTTCGTTTTGTACCCACACTACCACGTGGGATCTCTTGGATCTCAGCGATAAACATGTCCGAAAGTTTTTACCGACACTTCCGGATTTTACGGAGATCGGTTTACGGGCTCCGTTTATTACGCATCGTTTATGTTCATAATACTTGTATCCGATTTCTGTAATGTACCTTTATGTGTAAGCCGTCCGTTTCCAGGATTGTAACGGTACGAGGTTTTATTTGCTTTATATTTTCGATTTAGGAATAGGATGATTTAAAAAATATGGAAATAGTAAAAAAATGAGCCAACCATAAGGTAGCAACGTAGACTTTGGATAGGTAAAGCTAACCGTATCATGAATTCGTTGCCGGACAAAAACACAAATGATAAATAGAAGAAAGAAAGAAAATTCAGATGAAATTAACTTAAATATGACACAGAAAATATAAAATGTATTACCAACCTACACGAATTTCACCTATCCTCTGACATTATAACCGTGATGTAGCATTTAGGGTTAAAATGGCCTAAAATCTCCCTAAATTGATGGAGATGAAAGCTTATAATGCTGTGAACTATACAGAGTGATAGATTCGTGGCCCGAAATTAGGGGCCATCTATCACACCGTTAATGCTTCAAGCTAGGGCATTGGGGCACGTTTTTATCTAGATAGTTACCTAGTAACAGCTTTCCTTCGGAGTCATAATACAAATCGTTCCCGAAAATTATTCATAGTTTTTTTGTATGTGAGGGTTCCTTCTCATATTCAAATTGTATTAACCCTTATATAACAAACTAGATTAGAGCGTTTGAACTAACAAACTCAAAGATTTATTAGGTCGAGCGGTTTCAGATTAGCGTTTTTTACGCGCGTATAAGCTCGTCTTTAGAAGCGCATGTAGGCACACACGCGCAACTTGTACGAGTGTTGACGCGCTTCTAAGCTCGTCAATATTGATACTGACAGAACGTATTACCGGTTCGAGCAAACACGCCGCACTATGACAGTTTACGCGCGTCCGGTTTTTTGAAACGCGTATCATAGCGCGCGTGTCAGCGCGTATGCTGAAACGACCGTGTACGGGCAGAAAAATACTCTAGTCTGAAACCGCACGATAATATTACCATAAATTGTCGTTGTATAAATGTTACAACATAGTGTAACATAATGTCGCTAGGTAGATTCCGAAAATGGACGTCATAATGTCGACGCATTTGCTGTTATTACATCAAAAGCATATTCCATTATGCAACTAATGACATTATCTAGTAATATCCCGTGATAAAAGGTAACACGATTTCTAATGATCATGGAAACTAATTACATAAGCACTATGCTTTTTAGTAATAAAGGCATCTAAGCAAACTAGCGGTCATTAAAATTAAAACAAAACTGACTGTACAAAAAAATATGGGGGGAATGGGAATATTTAAAAATTATACAGCCTTTGTTATTCTCACAATTGAGATAAATCCAATGGACATCGTGTTACAATCCGTAAATATGTATCATCTCAAAATACCACCTTCGTAAAATACGGTACCAACTTCCCGTTGCCAACTTCTCAAAATTCTAACTTGTCTGCCGTATTTGCCAACCAACAAGGACAATGTATCGCGCTAAGACCTAGACAGATCCTTTGCATCTAAGTGAAATTAACTGGGTCGTCAATGGATACGTGTCAATACAAATGCCATCGCTCTAAGCGA
>LGAG01000075.1:544276-566833 GCA_001278395.1 Lerema accius
TATAGATTATACAGCCTTTGTATGGAATAATCCCACAATTGAGATAAATCCAATGGACATCGTGTTATAATCCGTAAATATGTATTATCTCAAAATACCACTTTCATAAAATACCAACTTTCCGTGATGCCAACTTCTCAAAATTCTAATTTGTCTGCCGTATTTGCAACAACCTACAAGGACAATGTGTCGCGCTAAGACCTAGACAGATCCTTTGCATCTAAGTGAAATTAACTGGGTCGTCAATGGATACGTGTCAATACAAATGCCAACGCTCTAAGCGAACCTTTCAAATGCAAATTTGTGCAAATTCGTACTGAACCAGGATTTAATCCAGGACGCTCTAATATCAAGCCATGGTTACGCCTTTCGCTTGTACGCTTAAAGCGATATTGTGTCGACACTTCGACAGCCCTTTAAGTATGTATGTATTATGTGTTCTGCTGAATTTGTAGCTGGGAGCACCTATCGCTTGTCTATTACAGGCCTTGCGGCAAAAGTATCGGATTATCGGCTTGTAAAGGGTTAAATCCGATTCTATCTCTCTTGCTTGTAAGGATATATTACAGGGCCTGTAATCCCAATAACTTCCAAGCTCCATAACAGGTCAATGGACGCTTCCTTATTCAGAAATCAGGCTTAATTAATTCTACAAAATGCTGCTATGCTTACATATTTTGTCTTCGGCAAGTAGGTCACTTAATCCTAAATGACTACCTCCAACAAAAGGTGGATTAAATAAAATGATAGAGCTTTAAATTACAGTTTAACGGAAACAGTTCCAAATACAAGATGTCTGCCATTACAAAACAACGATAACATTTCATCACATCACAAAATGTAGAGATGAACATGCAAACGATTGCATATATTGTGCCAAAAGTCGTCGGATGTCAATACCGAGCAATCACAAAGTTGATTCGATTCCAGGTGGATCAAAAGAAGCGAGTTCATAATAATATGAAATTCGATTCAATTGTGAATCGATTTCACTGAGATTGAGTTGTTGACACTGAGCCCCACAATTTCTCGCTGACTTTAACTTAAGTACGTTTAAATTTAATTTTCGATATTTTTATCCAACAGTGCCAGAAGGATGGTAACTTTTTAGTAATTAATTTAAACTATTCTTGGCCTGTATATGCTCGTTTAAAAGTCCTTTATTTATATTTAATATCCGCAAAATCAGTGTACAACATGTTGGTGATCAATAATAAATTAAGATAAACATCAGTATTGTCCATAGCAACCACCTCTGAGACCACAGAACACACGCACCGAAAGACAATCCTAGTTTGCTATGAGTGTAGTGTGTAGCTTATTTATGTATACACCATCCATTGCTAGTACATTACAAGCAAGGTGCAAGAAGGTGTGAATAATACAACAGATGTAAGTGGTACATAACATTTGCACAACGTTGCACAGATTACAGCGCTTTGGTAGTGAATAATTCAAGTGGAATCCGACACATGTAGTGCACTTAGTGTCGATGAGGTGTGTTGCGATTAGCTGCGATTTAGTTTAGTCATGTGTAATAAGACTGTTTTGGTTAGCTTGTGTCTTGAAGAGAGAGTGTAACTAGATGAAATGGCTGGCGTTTTCATTGTACTGCTTAAGGATTTGATTTCCAGGCAGGAGTTTTAGAAATATTTTTGTATTTTTGCACTCAGTCTGGGTTTGTTCTTATGGGTGATGTCCAGACAATGTCTAAGGGGAAAGGGGTGTAGCCGATGATCATGAAAGGGAGCAAGATGTAAGGAAAAAGAAAATAGAAGTTGTAGGAAGGCTGTCTATAAGTGTACAGGTGGATTTTTGCAAATTACAAAATGTATGTAAAAGATTTTGTGTGGACCTAAAATTTATATTTGGGTTAGTATTACTGAGTCCATAGTTTTTAAGCTCTAGAAGTTTGGGGAAGCTATCCCCCCTCCCTACTACATTACACTTGACTACATCATGTCTTGTCTTTTCAGGCAGTATCATATATATAAAACAAAAATGAAGTATCTTCACAGTAGACAGCCCTTTATCCCCGAAAATAACCCGATAACCTTACAAAACAAGTCCTTAATTTCAGAATAATCTATCAATATAATTTCGATTAAACCAACGCAAATAATACAGTAAGAAATAATTATTGAACACAAAGAAACTTCATCAAATGGCTTTCAATAGCGGTTGTAAAAACAAACGCGAAACCATTACAAAATCAATCAAAGTTTATATTGGAAACAATTTTCCAGTATAACTCGTATTTACTTACTGTTTCTATTGTAAAACTTACAATTGATTAATCCTCTTGTGTAGAACCTCGTTGGAGATCTACATATAAATTAAAATAAAGTGTTTTTCTGTTCTTCTATCGATATTTATGGTTAGGAGAACTATTTGAAATAAAACTAAAATGTTCCTTTGAAACAAGTAAAACAAAAGTTTTGAATCTGTCAAGTAACCTATTCTCTAAGAACAAAATAATTCGGGATTAAATCTCCATTTTTTATACCACTCATACTTTTTATAATGCTGGACACTCATAACCAGGATACCTTGTGTCATGGGTCTACATACAGAAAACATGAGCTTAAATTCATCAATCAAACTTCCATCTCGACTCGAACCCAGGACCCATTAAATTCCGATCCTGGATGGATCATTGCGCCATACAAGTCCCAAATAGTTTGAATAAAGATAACATATTTTTTTATGATACGTTATTTTATTTTAAAACTTTTTCACGTTACAAAAACCAAACAGTATTCATTTTAAACTGTTGACAGCTGGCTTACTGCTCAACATATATCTCGTTAATAGCGAAGTTTTATAATTGATGGATAGCTGCGGTACAATCCGTTGCATCAAACATTTATCATGGAATTGAATTTGCTGTATTTTTTCATGGAATTATTTTTTTCTTTTCACTAATATTTACTTATACTATTATTATGGTACGAGAAAGTTCTTAGTAAACAACTGAAAACATTTCGTGCTATGTCTTGGCTAATGTTATTGATCGCCTTATTCGTTCTTTAAAAAAACCAAACTATTAGGTATTTTTCAGGTCTTCACGTTGACCGCCCTTACATATCTGATTCTTTCAACATGAAAGGGATGATTTGACTAACTGAAATCTAACCTATTTGTTTGAATAACTCTAACCTAAAAAAATTAAAAAAAAATTTATAAGGCTAGTTGTCAGGCTAACTTAAATACCGTGTCACTACGAAGTCTGGAATTAAAATAGACAATAAAGAACCCAACAGGAGAGACCTTTACATATATGGGTGCACCTGTTCAGAAGACTGACTTATACTCTAGAATTTTATCCATCCATCCGTCAGCTTTTCAATGTCCACTGCTGGACGTAGGCCACTAACTTGCGCCACTCCGAGCGGTCCTGAGCCTTCTGAATCCAGAGGATGCCCACTGTTTTCTTCAGGTCATCAATTCACCAGGTAGCGGGCGCCCTCCTACTACTTTTTCCTTTTTTTTATTCTAGAATGAATGTCCTATAATCTAGGACATGAATAATAATAAATCCTAAAAGGTACCACCATTTTCTTTGAAGTCGAATAGAACATTTTGCTACTAAACCTTATTTATGTTACATAAAATACGACAAAAGTTTAAATTCCTTTCCGCTTTACAAACATTTTTACGATTGCCGTTTTACGTCATACGTTCAAATTGTTCCTTTATAGATTCTTCGTTTACTTTATTACTTTTGAAACTCTTTCTCTGAATTACTTATGTAGGGGTGAATAGAAAAAAGTTCAACCTTATTTCGTTATACCGGTAAATAAAGCCACATCGTAGCGAAACCTAACTGTGTTTTCTTTGGTAAATAATAGTTTTTTAAGCGTATGTATGTATGTACTTTGCAAGCTCGTACATCCATTCCTTTAGCGCGCTCTACAGCCTAAACAGCTTGACGTATTTCAACATTATGAGGTGTCATTGGATTCGTTATTCCATTGTTAATAATATAGGCTATTAATTTTACTCAAATGTCTTTCCATATTTTTAATAGTTTTTTTTCTATTCATCATTAACATCATCACAACCCATAACTGTCCCACTGCTGGGCTCGAATCTCCTGTTACAGTGTGAAGGGTACAAGGCCATAGTCCACCACGCTGACCTAGTGCGGATTGGCAGACTTCACACACCTTTGAGAACTTTTTGGAGAACTCTCAGGCGTGCAGGTTTCTTCACGATGTTTTCCTTCACGGTAGCAAGTGATAATTAGTAAGTAATACACACATAACTTTTTAAATTAGAGGTGCGTGCCGTGGGGTTCGAACCCGGGAAGTCCGGTTCGAAAGACCAACGTTCAAACCACTAGGCTATCACTGCTTATCACTGTTTTTCTATTACTGAATAATATTTTGTACTTTCATTTTAACCCTCATAATGCAGAATGTCGTTGTAGTCAAATCATTAAGCGGTCATTGTGTAATGATGCGAATGGAAATACCCATTAACCCTAACGAGGGTAGCATAATAAATTTAGGGTAAAGGCACAAATGTGTGACCTTCCTTGAAAGAATAAGTGCTTTTTCGTCAAACTCGATTAATTTCGCTTTCGTTTCATATAAAACTCCATTATTGAGGACTGTTTTTGATTTTTATTAGACAGGTGTCTATCTTAGATTGTCAATTGTTATTGTATAACCAGAATAAATAACGTAAAATTGCAATTTTTACCCGATTGTACTAGAAATGAAATGTTTTTCGAGCGTATGCATTTATGGGTAATGTGTTTGTCTGTCTGTATGTATGGATGTATGTTTGTCTGTATGTACGTCTATTTCTTTTACATTTACCCCCCCCCTTCTGAAGCAGGCGTGTAAAAATGCGTCACTGGCGACCTAAGTAAATCTAAGTACTATTCTAAAAAGAAATAGTTTTCAGCTAAATGAGGAATTAAAATCGTGAAGAAACCTTTTACCGGGAGGTTTCCTTAATACTCTCAAATTACTTCAACGAAATTTCACCTCGATATCGTTGTTATTAGAATTTGAACTTTTGGCTTCTCTGGTTTGAATTACTAATGAAGAGTAGATTTCAAAATTTATTGGGTTTGGAGAGGTACACATAAATCTGAATTATCCATTGATATACCTGTATTTACTTCTCAATCATTTAAGACCTATGGCTACGTGCCGTCCAACAACCCAAGATAAAAGAAAATTGAGGTTGAAATTATCCTTTTAGAAGGAGTAATCAGTCATCAAAAAAAAAAAAATAATAATAAAAAAGTTAGCCAAGCTGTTAATAGCTCAAAAATAGCCATAACGTCCCTTACCCCTTTTTTATAAAATTACCTGAACATTTATTTCCCTGAAATCAAATCAAAATTGTAAATAGTACAAAACATTTTGTGAGCAATATATAAATAGGTATGTAATACAACTTTCACCTGTGGCATACAGCGAGCCCGAAAAAGTTTCCTTATACCGGAAGTCGAAATTAGTTTTCAAACCGCAATAGTTTTAACAGAAAACTTTTTCCGGACGATGTTTTTGTGACAGGAATTTGAACATGGACTAATGAATTCCTGCATTAGGGTAACCGTGAGCTAGTTTGCATGAGACTATACTTTTACAAGTGGCCATTTCTTCTCATTGGTAGCAACACATGTTTTTATTAACTTCGAGTGAACTAATAATATGGGATACTAATTAGACTGCTAATTAACAGAACTAACGTAGGTTCGTTATACTAGACGACCCCGTAGCCTAGTTGGTAGTGACCCTGCCTGCGAAGCGAGGGGTCCCGGGTTCGATTCCCGGCCGGGGCAGATATTTATGTGACAGATAAATGTTTGTTCTCGGGTCATGGGTGTTAGTGATGTGTTATTTGTGTTGTCCATACCACCCGAGACACAGGGAATCCTACTGCGGGGGTATGAGTGGGTTATCATTACGCTGATGCAAAACAGTTTTCTGAACCTATAAAATACAATAATAAAACTAATAATAATATTAACACGAGAGATCCTTTTACTAAAACCAGTTCATTCGCGGCTTTGAGTGCGCAGCAAAAAAACCTTCCTTAAGGGATTAAGTTTGAAAGAGTTGGTCACTGAAATCCCTTAAACGGATTTCTTATGTAGATTTTGTTGAGCTTTTTGTATTAAAATGCTAAAATCTTTAAAGATATTTATTTACTAGACTATCCTTCGCAGATTCGTCTGCGAAATTATTTTGTTAAAATTAATCTTTAGTAAGTAGAAGATAATTTATTTACTGGGTAATAATCCCGAAGTTATTATCGATTGAACAATTAAAGATTGATTCAATTGGTTACAATTCATTCCGATTAAAAAATAGATTCAAATCAAATCATCGATATCGCTAATGTGGGCCCTAGTTCCATCTATTGATACAATAATACAATGACTTTATAACATTAGGTGATGGTTTTGAATAGCAATTTAAATCATGCGTTGTCGTGAGATAGGGTTGTCCCTTCACGGATACACTTGGACAATAGGCTGCACTGAACTGAAAACTAGATAGCTTGGTGAATTAATTAACTGAAGGGTTAAATTGATAACCTGGAACGGAAAATCGAGGATTATTTACATTGAAAAAAATAAAGGAAGAACTTTGTTATTATTTTAGAAAAACGCGCAATGGACTGTCAATTTTGCTAGGATTCAAAGTTGTAGCTTATTTTCAGTTATTGAATAACTAATCAGTATCTATAATGAAGGGCTCAAACCCCGACGCAAGTGCATCTATTTTAAGTAATCGACAAAGTTAAGCAACTGCAGGCGCGGTCGGAAAGTGGATGGGTGACCGCTAGTGGCTAAATTTCTTGAGCGCTTTCATCCTTCGGAGGGCATGTTGAGCTGTCGGTTTCAGTTGTTATTGTTGCTAAAGATGATAATCGTTATGCCATGTCGAAAGCCATTGGTAGGTTTAAAAACGGGTCATTTCCGTTGACTCCCATTCCCATTCTCACCCGTCCCACTAGACCCCGAATTCCTATTTGACAGAAACTTCCCACACTAGGGTTAGCCAGTAAGTCTTCCACCAATCTGTACTGGAGAAGCGTGGTGGAGTATCTACCTATGCTCAAGGCCTCCTCAGTTACGAGGAAAGATCCGAGGGCCATGGGCCATGACCTCATCACCCATCAAAATGGTCTCCTATTTTCGATAAAGTTCTATGCTATTAAAATGGTTGAATAATTCAATCAAGCTTGACATGAAATTGCTTTTGAAGAGCCTGTGAAGAAATGACCTAATTTAACTTGAACGAGAATATCTCGTCTTGAGATCAGGGTAATTTCGATATTGAAGTAAAATAAATGTCTTTGTTAAATACGGTGATATTTTATTGTAACTTAAAAACACATTATCTTTACTTAACCTCTAGGTACTTTCTCCTCCTTGTAAACTTTAACTATGCCAAATCTTAAACTCGTATATGCCTGCATTATCCTTCAAACGAAGCCCAGTTTACACCTTTCATTTATTAATTTAAAACAGACACTTTTAAACATACCAAGTTAACACCCTACAAAATAAACAAAGAAAACATACGATTAAATAAAAATGTATTCCAATTTAAACCACTGCACTCAGTTCGTTAAATGAAACGTAGCCAACAATTTACGAAATTAAAAAAAAAACACCGTAACCCCAGTTTCGTACGACAATTTTCATAAAACAGGCGAGCTTTCTCAGCGTTTGCGGCGAATAAAAAGCTTTTAGATAAATTCATATGGTTGTTTGAATAATTTATGATGGATTACATTATCGCTCTGGTTGTTTTTACAGTCCACCGCAACCGGACGGTACCAGTACAGGTTACATAAATGAATTTATTCATAACTTGCTTCTGCCTATGTCTTTATTCACTCTGCGAGCCAAATTATATAATATTATAGGGATATACTCGTACATTATCATGGAATTAGAATACCGAAGAGACATTGTTCTGCATCATATTTTATCTTATAGTTTGGTTTATTCTGTAGTTTTCCGAATATGGTATACTCAATCTTAAATTTTTGTATACCTTTAATAAATTCTCACCATATTTAACAACTATTACAATGACGGCGTTTCAATATTTATGACTGGTTTCTTGAAGTATCTCGACATCAGAACCACCTACCGGGTTCAACTTTTGTCGAGCCAGGCTCTAACATGCTTCTTTTTTGTTTAAAATATAATTGAAAGCGTAAAATTTCTTATCATATTTCTACTCTTACACTTTGACCACTTAAGCGCAATTTACTTAGCACTTAATTATGCGAATAAAGTTTTGTTTCCACAGTGGACGTCTCACAAATTAACCCGAAACTGCGAACGTGGTTAAAAGGATAATCTGAGTGTGTAATGTGACAAAGAGAAAATAAAGAACTTGAATATGCAATCCTACTAATATTAAAAATGTGAAAGTTTCTAAGTATGTTTGGATGTTTGGATATTTGGGTGTTTGGATGTTTGTCCCTCCTTCACGCTCTAACCGTTAAACGGATTAAGCTGAAACTTGGCACACAGATAGTTTGGATCCAGGAATAGAACATAGGATAGATTTTATCCCTATTAGAGGTTTTCTTAAGATGAATTCTACTCTTCCGCGGGCAAAGCTGCGAGTATCGTCTAGTGATATTATAAATGAAGAAACATAATGTTATGCCGTGATCTGAAGAGACGAAAATGATGAACGAAAAAACAAATTATCGTAAAGACGTTAAGGATGCATGAAATATAAACTTTAGAAGACACTTTAACAAAAGATGTACACTTTAGTACTCGTAACTCGTAACTCTTACAAATAAGTTATCTTTTAATTGAATAATTCAACTGATAACTCACGTATTTACTCTTGGACTTTGTTATTAAATTGAACACCAAGCCCTAAGACCAAAAAATATAATAGACTCAGTGTTCAGATCAAAAAAATGAAGTAAGTTTTTTTTCTTTTTTTTTCACGATCTAACGCATGCCACCGAGCACGGTCTGCCGAAAAATGTACCGGGAAACGTTATCATTTGTTATTAACTATGTTTTTCCCTACTACGCTTCTTTGTTCCGAAGACTGCGTCTATATATCTGTGAACGAACCCAATAACATCGTTACACTTTAGTAAGATGGTACAAACACTTTTAACCAAGCATACATTCTTCTAGTTTGTCGCTTACAAACATCGCAATTTTGTTTGTATAAAGCACTAACGTTTTCTTACTGCGGCAAAAACGTACAAAGAAGTACAAGAGTAAATTTGTCCACGTTATGTAAACTAGAGCTAAAAATATCCCGATCGTTTATTTCCTGGCCGGTAACAGAATAAACTGCTAAATAATTTACAAGCACTCGTCCGCTTCCGTTCCTACAACTTGGAACGAATAAAGTTTGTAGCAAAACGATCGGGAACTTTTATGTTTTTCGTCTATGAATTCTAAATAGATTTTAGCTCTGAGTTTATAATGTATAGACCACAGATCAAAAATATTACAGACTCAGTTTTCGAAACAAAAAAGCGTAGTCGAAAAAACCTCGTTAATAATAAAGTTATACAATGCTCGGCAGAGCATGCTCGATGACGTATGTCAACCTGTAAAAAAAGACAAAAAAAATTAACCTCACTTTTTGTTTTGAAGTCTAAGTCTATATAAATCTTGGTCTGAGGTATCGACATAAATTAAAACTAAATCTCCAGCAGCCTAAATAGTAAAAGATACTTTCATTCACGGATTCTCTGTATTAACGCTCGAATTAGATAATCCTTGGATTAACTTTAAATTCAGATTGCAAATGAGAATTTACGGCCTGCTTATTGTGTTTATTAAAACTGAATCTTATTAAACCAGAAATAAAAAAATTACCAAATTTTAACTATAAAGAAGGCCCCATTTATACGTTTTGGGCCTTTTTGGTTATGAAGAGAAATCTTTGCACTGTAGTGGGTAGTGAGGTTAAAAGAAAGATTTATTCCAAACCTTCCATTTCAACCACTAGGCTATTAACGCTTTTTTAATTTAATCAAAGCGAAAGAATTGCTAAATGAAGGAAAAGAAGACGTTAATCAAAAACGTATTAATCGCCCACCGGTCTCGAATATCGCCGCTTAATTTAAACCAGGGAGCAATTACTCCGAAATAACCGACCTTAAATTTCAGCCATTACTAATGAGGTCGTTAAAAGCTTCCTCCGTCAAACCACAGCTAATTTCAGAGCGAGCTTAACCGGTTCGCACCGGCGATATCCGGATTTATCAGGCCATATTCAGTTCCGATATTCGGGGGTAATAGGAATGACCAATCAGTCTAGAAAAAATAACCCTATGCAAAGTTCGAGGGGGTTATAGAAACATATAGGTACCTTATGTCACTCACGTTATGGAAGAAATTCAATAACACCTCATATTAGTTCCGTTTGGGTTATATGGCGTGCCATAGAAATGGACCTACAACTCAGACCAAAAATATAATCAGTATTCAAAACAAGAAAGAGGGGTAATGTTTTTTTACCATCTGAAGTATGACCCGAGCGATTAATGTATTTGGAAACATTATAATTTTTTATTAACGTTATGTTTTTTTCGACTACGCTTTTTAGTTTCGAAGACGAAGTCTATAAATTATATTTTTTGGCACAGACCAAATGATACATTGCGTATTTATACATACATTACATAAACATTTAAGTCCTTCTAGTACAGTTGGGTAAAAATAAATTATAAATTATTAAAAAAAAGGTTACCTTACCTTAGACTTAAATACGAAAATAAAAGTTTTTAAAGGTCTCCAAGTATTATAATTCGCAGTTTTATAGTTCAGCTCAAATAGCTTATGTTAAATAATAACATAAAAATTCAAGAAAGTATCGGAGCCTTCGAAACATCCACAAATTTCACTTATGCAGGCTTAGAGGGTAACTTTTATAGAGCGTTGGACCGTAAAATAACAATGCCGGGCATCGTAATATATTGCTTTGTATAATTTATGTTTAAAGAAGCTTCATCGCCATTTGAGAAATCTTTAGTGGGCCAAAGACCATTTTATGAACTGGTACATACTCGTAAGATGTCATACTTATATCAATTTTATTGGAAAAATTTGCTTCATAGTGTTCTGATAGCTTAGTTTCAGTCAGTATTCCTGGGAGTTTTTAAGTTCGAACCCAGTATGCACTTCTAATTTTTAAAGAGTTATGTTTTAATGGAAGTTAATTATCACTTTCTTCGGTTATGTTGTGTGACGTCTCTGTGTAATCCTAATATGGGTTATAATATTTTGTTTAAGTAATTAATTTAAATTAAATTTGTTTAGGTACAACACAGATTACACTCAAATTTTGCTATCTACACTTTGGGTGTTATTTTTAGACACATATTTCAGTGGAAGTAGCCAAACTTCAACTGGTAAGTACGTATGTAGCACCCACAAGTGCTGTTCCTACTGAAACTTGTAGCGAAAATCGTGAAGTGGCACTACTGTTGTTTGTGAACCACTTTCGAAGTTAAAGTTCGCTGGCAAGTGGTTTATTTGAGGACTGATGTCGACTGATAAGAGTCAATCTTGAAATACTAGGTTCAATTTTATTGAACACCTAATGGACCAGCCCTCGCTTCGCTTCGGTAAACTTTTGCGACGTTAACGTACCCAACGAAACACGGAAGACTTTGTAACATACCAACTACCGTCATCATCATCGCAACACATAACTGTCCCACTGCTGGGCTCGGGTCTCCTCTCACAGCCACCCATCCAGTTTCTGACCGTACCAACAGTAGCTTAATTTCGCCGATCACTTACCAACGCAACCAAGCTATGAGCTCAAAGACGCACTAGTTTCAAAGACAGATTCTATTGAACGTCTACCGACTAGAGAAGTTTCTTTAGATTGTTCTGCTCTAGAATTGAATACAGCCTCAGAACTGGTAAACTAGTTCGTACTTCGGAGAAATCTCTCGTTCGCAGTAGTAATACTAGTTAATACAAGTTTAGTTTTGTTGTCGCAGATGTTCTAGTTGACGATTTGACGAATCGTCTTGAAGTGTACAGTGTTGGGGCGGTATTACAGCAATAGTATCGATCACTAACCAAAGCGCATTTCATATATGAGCGTATAGGTATTAGACTAGCCTAGACTTACCTTTAAGCTGGCTGAAGTGATGTTAGCATCTCGCGACATACGTTTCTGCTTGGCGGCTTGTCCAAACCAGGCCTAGTACACAACACACATGACCCTTGTATAGTGGACTGTATCTTACTAATCCTACTTATATTATAAATGTGAAAGTAAAGATGTTTGGATGTTTGTACGTCCTTCACGCTCTAACCGTTGAACGGATTAAGCTTAAATTTGGCACACAGATAGTTTGCATCCAGGACATAGGATAGATTTTATCCCTCCACATAAATACATCCACTGTTTTTTTCAACTACTTTTCCGCGGGCGTCGTCTAGTAACGAGATATAATGAACAAAGCGGTGGAAAATTCCACAATGGTGGATTGTCAGCGGCGCGGATGGGCTCGAAGAGCATGCGGTTTGCGTGGTAGCCAGATTCAGACTGGATTGACAGTCAGCGCGGTGCCACCGACAAGATATATAATTGAGGGTAGAAGTAGAAACTGGCACTAACATAGGGTGTTGAATTAATAAAACAATTCCCATAATTTTTTCCTACGATAATCAGCGTAGAAGAAGTAGATAATCAGATGGTAATTAAATCATCAAAATTTAAGATGTCCATACCTACATAAATTGACTTCTTTAAGCAATCACCTTTACGACACGACTTCACCCAAGCAACTTTACGAAACGGGGGTAGATTAAAAAAATACGTGAGCGTACGTAAGTATATCTTTAATACCTACATGAGTAGGTAAATGATTTTTGATTTGATCTTGAATCGCTACCGACAGGTTAACATTTGGCGTCTGCGATTATATTAAGAGACTGTTCTGATCTGCTCCCGAAAGGCAAAAAAAAGACCATTTCAAGCAATTGTTGCTGGCAATTTGAAGCAGCTGGTGTACGCGATTGTATGAACTGATCGCTTCAAGCTGCTCTTAGGCTGTAAGACTGCACGCCACTGCAAAACGCCATACAAACAGACACACACACGCACACACATACACATACAAACCATTGACGATACCGTAGCCTAGTTGGTAGTGAACCTGCCTGCGAAGCGTGGGGTCCCGGGTTCAATTCCGGGACGGTGCAGATATTTATGTGACAGATAAATGTTTGTCCTAGGGTCATGGGTGTTAGTGATGGGTTATTTGTGTTGTCCATGCCACCCGCGACTCAGAGAATCCTACTGCGGGAGTATGAATGTGTTAGCGTTTATTTATTTATTTACCATGTCTTCCTATTGGCGTCGCGTAGGTACTCTTTATGACTACGACAAGGGGTCTACTTCTTCAATATAAAGTGATGGTAAAATTTCGAAAAGAAAAACAGAAAGTCGCTTTTATAACTCAATGCAAATTTAGCGTGGTCCTTTATAGATTAAAGGTTTGAAAATTCCGTTAGACCCGTCCTAAACTCTGTTTTAAAATGTGTTAATCCTCCCCTCGAACGCTTTTACATGCAAAACCGTTAAAAGCGGGCGCTTGGGAAGTTTTCTACAATTACTCCTTCCGTAATGGTGATGAGTCAAACTTTAATGCATTTCGTTGATTTATGAGAGTAATTAGCGTCTGAAAGAGTTTCCTTGAAGTAATTATGATTATCGTGTTTCTAGTTTGTTTGTTAATTAGTCGTTAAACAACATTACTTCTAGAAGTGAGAGTACTTTTATGGACCGTAAAGTGTTTATGACATTTTGTGAGTATTTTTAATATTCTTGTGGTGGTCACTTGTTATCTTTATCCTAAAGTTATAAGGGTTAATAGTTTCTGTTTAAGGGTAACTTAATGGTTTAACTTGCAAAAGCCTGAGCAAAAAAATAAAAAAAATATCTTTAAAATTTTATAAGTTTTTCTAACCTAAGTAAGTCAAGAAAACATCGCTCCACAAAAACACATACAGTTCTTTCAAAGGCCTCCAAACTGAAGTGCGTTCAAAGATCCCTATATAAGTTATGACAAAGACGAGACCAATATTAAAGGTTTATTTATAACATTTTACAATAATAGCCAGGAATAATGGCCGCTGTAACAATAGGCAATGTAACTCTTTATAGGTCCGATTTTTGCCATTATTGTAAAAAAATACATATTTCTAGCTAGACCACAGAACAACGAATAACACATACACATAGCTAGACACACTGACACTAAAGGTTCATACACAATAATATACATTCACGCGAAAAATAGGCTTTTCCTCATGATACAAAGACCTAAAACGCAACTTACGAGTAATTAAGATGTGACTTTGAGACAAACGTATATTTCCATAATTAAGTAGCTATAACCTCGACGACAAAGACTTCATTGGGTAAAAGGCAAGTCAGTGAACGTCGTATATTTACTTTAGAGTGTTTCTGACAGCTCATATTAGGTTCAGTCTATTGTAAGTGAAAATTTAAAATTTACAAGTGCGATAAAAGGTTTCTAAGTCTCTTATGTTAAAATTTCGTTGCAGACTTAATTAAAATATGTACGGATAAAAGCATAACTATTTTAAAGATTTGTGTTCAACCCGTTCATTTTGAAGGTGTATCAGTCAAGGTCGCAATGAAGAGAGTAAAAAAAAAAAAATTATCTTTGCACGGTACAAAAAAGGCCCTATTATTAAAATGCGTTTTTTTAATTTACCTTTTTTATTTCCAGTCATTACAACATCTGTCATTAGGTCATAATAATAGATTACTTTCCTTTATTGTTTACTAGCATTCTATTCATCTTTGCGTAATGTTATATAGCCCATAGCCTTCCTCGATAAATGGGCTATCTTACACTACACGAAATTTTCAAATC
The DNA here is from genome assembly GCA_001278395.1 of Lerema accius. Lineage (NCBI taxonomy): Eukaryota > Metazoa > Arthropoda > Insecta > Lepidoptera > Hesperiidae > Lerema > Lerema accius. The sequence goes on from LGAG01000075.1 coordinate 559,181, forward strand.
GGTCCAGTAGTACCTACCTACCTGAGATTAGCGCATTCAAACAAACTCCTCAGCTTTATATTAATTAGTAAGTATAGATTACGTTTTATATTATCTAACACTTGTGTGGTGTGGGATTTTAAGCCGTTGTATTAAATCCCACGATTATAACGATAGGTACTTGAGAAACCAGAGACTCACAATAGCCGATATTAGGTACAAAAAGAACCCAAATGTAAATGAAATCTAACAAAAACCCGTAAAACGGTTAGACACAACACCCCGGAGCTTAGCAGAGCAGTAAATTGTAACGTTACGAGTTACGATAACATTCGGTAACGGCGCACTTAGAGCCAGATCAAATAAATGGACCAGTAATGTATTCAAATGTCCTCAGTCTTGTCTAGCTTCTAATGTAGACATACGGTTATATACAACGGAGATATAGCTACGTATTTACCTTATTTTTTTGTGATAGGGGCCGTTCAAGTATTACGTAAGCACTAAGGGAGCGGGTAAGATGGTTATTACGTCAGCAGTTACTTATAAATACAATCAATAAAAATCATTAAAAAAAATATTCATGTAACAATGTTTACGTAACTATAGGGTTAAGTGATTTCTTTACTTATGTTAACAAGCGGGATTGAGGTTAATAATTGTATTACCTCTGCTTACGTAATACTTGAATGGCCCTTTATGTAGTATCTACGTGAGAGGTTATTGGGACTCCTGATTAAATTTTTAATTTGGGCAAAACCCACCCTACCACACTGATTTTTATACAGATGTCACACACCCACTTCAGATGGGAGGCTCCATTGACAGACAGTTGACGTTTTTATATAACAGTTCTTTATTAATTAGGAGAGACCAGTGTTCGTTAGAGGGCAGTTAATGGGTTGAAACCGGGTACCTAATTGCACCTCCTCCCTTGTCACCAAAAATAAGTAAAGCTATTACCTTTTACTTTAAAAAAAGCAAAAAGAATCATCTATCAGTGGTCCCTATGTAATGTAATAATTCCCATAACCACAAATAGGCCTAAAAAATGCCTAAAAAGTATTATAACTCCATACATAGACCACAATTCACATAAATGCCGCCGAAACTGCCAGAAACAAAAACTGCATGCAATACCGAATGGGTTTCGATTATAGGTACGATGTTTCCGGGCCATTGAGCTTTGAGCTTCCAAACGATACCAAATCAGTTTGCGATACATTCCTGGTTTTGTTATTACAAAAAACAGTTTTAGTGCGGTTCAATTGCTCTATTCTATTGTAATTTGGTATTGAAATCAAATTGTTGATTCATTCGTGTAATATTGAAGAACAATGTTTATATTTCATTCGTAAATTACGAAGGAATGTTCATGCAATGTATGAAGTTGGTTGATAGGATTTTTTAGTATGGATGATAAACTACTGCTTGACAACGATACCACTTGATAAGTAAGTGGCAATTGTAGTTTAAGGATGCAAAGATTTGTAGTACACTACTTATACCTATTGTTATGATAATTTTATCAATTGACTTCTTTCTCCCTTGTTAAATTATTTTTAACACCTACATCAGCCTTTCCTACATCCGTCCAGGGTTGACTGGCGGACAATACCATTAGGTATTATATCATACCCTTTGTAACTCCTAGTTTGAGGTGACATAAATATTAAATAAATAAAGATACTTTTCATAAAAAAATACTGTATTAAATTTAGTTTTGTTTAGGTGTCATAAAATTTTACTACACAATCAGATTTGACTCCCAATTTTTTTATTGTTGTAATGTTCATCGACTCTGGCTAATAAGTTTGTCAACCGCCGCACTTAACCATTTAATATTAACCCATATTTCCCCAACAAATCCAAAACTCCCCCACCTAATTATTCAATCATTGAAGGGTCTATTTCTTGCACTCGGCAAATAAATTAAATTTTTTCGAGTGTTTCCCCAAACACGCCGCAGTTCAACGGCCGAAATTACCATTTTGCACAACCGTTCAAGGCTCTTCAACTACAAAAGCAGCGCCACAAGTTTATGTAATGACCCTACAAGGGTTAGTAATGCTCTTACGAAAGGGAAAAGGGGATATAAAAATTCTAGATGAGATTGTGTTAGGGATAACAAGAAGGGACGGTGAATTTTCTATAAATATACGTTTTTATGTTGAATGGAACTTTTTTATTTTTGAATTTATATACATAAATGTATGTATGTATTAAAAGAATGTTTTGAAACTGCGAAATGTGGGGTTCAGATTCGATTCCCGGTAAGGCAATACAGTTTTCTTTGTTGTTCTTGTTTGCTGAATAACCTACAAAGGACGGTGAAATTCTTCTTCTTCAATTTTTTTAAGTTGATTGAAACTATTTGCCACGTAAGGGCTATATAAGGATACCGCGAAACGTGGGGTCCGGCTTCGATTCCCGGTAGGGCAACACATTTTTTTTGTTATTTTTTTTTGGTTATTAATATCGATAGATTTCAGTAATACCCTACTACCGGATACAAATATCTGCGTGTTTCTATAGACATAATACTGAACCCAATAAAGGGGAACTTTCCTCAAAATTGCCACTTCTAGAAAGATCATTAATTTTGCTTCGAACTGCGCAATCTAAAAGTGCACTTAGCAATATTACGCATGCAAATCACCATTCGCCGTCATCTGCGCCGGTAATCCGATTATACCGGAAAACTTCCCTGTTCTTATGTGTGAACAATTGCCAACAACGCCTCTATTCTTCTCTGGACAAGGGATTCTCGCCTTTATGTTAGCTAGATACGATCTATAATGCCTCCTTTGTTATTGCAACTAATGGCGCTTCAGACGCAAGGCGTTTGTTTTGCTCTGTTTTGGGTGAAGAAATTGATAAAACGCTAGTTACTGAAGCAGTGAAAACAAATCCAATGCACTCCAACTACATAATGTTATTATCCGTTAAATTGTTTGGGCCGTAAGGCATGCCAAAGAAATAGACATACATATATTAATACATATAAAAAAAAATATCCTCCGTCTTGCGCAATCCGATGAAAAGTGTAAATGACATTCTTGATTAATGGCACTGAAATTTATAATATCTCAATAACTTATTGTTATCTTCTTCTTTCTTCTACTCGTATATAAAAATCAATTGCTGTTTGTTAGTCTCGCTTAAACTTGAGAACGGCTAGACCGATTTGGCTAATATTGGTTTTAAACTCTTTGTGGAAGTCCAGGTGAGTAAATCGGAAAAAACATTCAGCTTTATATTTTGAGGCAGTATGAAGTTTGCCGGATCAGGTAGTCATTAATATTATGTTTGATCGTAACCAACTGGTTTAAACCCATTTTTTTTTGTTACTTAATACTAATTAGTTATTAGTACTGGACCAGAATTCTAACCCTCCACAAAGCAAACAACGGGTTTATCCTAACTCCTAACCTGTGCGTTCACACAAACGTTGGTCGTATGAAACATCTTTATCTACCCTATGAGAGGGCAGTACTCAAGAGCTTTATTCGATTATGCAAATGAAGGCGATAATTTTAAACTTAATTGTTCTCTTCATCAACAGTGTGGCGACTGATTCAGTTAATTACCAGTCTGTGTGGTAACCGATGAGTCAGCTACTATACTATAATTTACCTCTCATGGCGTTGAAATCTAGAGTTTAACAGTGGCCCGGTCTTGCTTCGCTTCGGTGATTTTAAATTTCGGGATAAAATGTATCTTAGAGCGGGGACGGTCCTCGTCATATAGGCTATAAACAGGCCAAATGTCATCAAATTCGATACAGTGGTTTCCAGTTTTCCACATGATGCCCAAAACACTTACTTTTCGACAGAATGTTTCAACATTTGCACTGATTGCTCTCTATTGAAATACCATCGTATTGCCTAATTATTATCTTTAATCTTAGTGGGGTTTCAGAGAAGCGTATTTTTCTGCGCTTATATGGTCGTTTCAGCATACCTACACGTTGACACGCGCGCTATGATACGCGCTTAGTACCTTGCTCCTTACACAAATGATGTGTATTCTTGAATCTTTTAATTTAGAACAGAACCCCCCTACTTTCGGACCTCACTTTGACTACCTCACATTAAAGATCATAACAATCATAAGTGACTTTAAACTACCACTATGCCTTATTAAATCTTAAGTCGAAGTCAAATAATCCCGTACATAATAATAAACTCACAATAATATCTCTAACCAGAATAGACTAAAAGAAACTGTATTTCGTCAGACAAATCACGGTCACGTCCTGACCCCTCTTCAGGGTGACACCTCACTCGTGTGTACTCCGGTGCCTTATTGCCTCACTTGTCACTCTGCTCGCCCCTAGCCAGTGTTACTCAAACTTTTGAGTTCTGAATTTAAAAAAAAATGTTAACTTCATAATAGTCTCACGTAATGGTAAGTGGCGAAGTTGTCTAAAAGTCTGAGGTACTTTTTACCTACGATCATTTTTTATTTCGAAAGAGTTGTTTCAATTTTTGACTCCTACGTTCTATCTATCATATATTTTATAATTAACTTTTGTGATTGTAAAAATTATTTTCAACTATTGTCTTTAGAAAAAGTTAATACATCTGCGAATGAGTTAAAAGAAGGCAATAAGTAGAATAGTCAAATAAAAAAAATAGAGTCGAATTGAGAACCTCCTCCTTTTCTTTGAAGTCGGTGAATGACCCACCACCTTTCAATGAACATGAGCTATTACCTACAGAACAACGAATAATATTGTTCTTTCTTCCGTGGCTATACCAGAAGATTCACCAATGCAATGTTACGTAGTGCAAAAACTTTTTACACCTCTTAAAAACCCTGTGACTTCCCCGGAAATTCCTAAACTATCAAATAAATTCATTACGTTACGGCGTGTATTCCTAAATCGATCCTAAATGAAAATTGCAAGAGAGCAGTAAACACGCTTACAGCGAAGGGTAGCTCGTAAAAAACTCAACCGCAATTAAATATTTACTTTATTTTCACAGGCCGCAACGTTATAAATAGCTTGATAGGAAACAAAGGTTCGATACGTGCCGTGTGTGGCCTTTAGAATACTCCGAAACAACTATATTAGTGAATGAAAATCAAGATCAAAGATAAGTGGATTTATTTACAAAAATCCACTAGATTCTAGACACTTTCCTGATCGTGCCGAACACTTTCCTGAAGAGATACGCGTAAGTTTAAAAGGCATTTTCTTCTATTCTTATCTTCTGTGAGACTGCTAAATAATTGTTTGCTTAGACCAGTACTAAATAAAATTTTAAGGCAATTTTACCGTTACCTTAATCTTGATTTTAATTCAGATTTATAACTTTGAAAACTTTAGATTACTTACTTATAGAATTTGTAACTTATTTCGATTGTTGACTCCTTGATTATAATTACATGTTATTTCGAAATTCATAAAGCTGTAGCTTTTTACTCGCGGACAACAAACAACAACAAAATCTGGACCATTATAGTGATCTGTATGGTTCGATTCCTAGCAAAGCACAAATCTAAATAATGTGATTTTTTTTCGGTCTGAATGTATGTTTTGGTCTATTTGTGTTATCCATGGCACCCATCGGGAATCCTTGTGTGAAGTGAAAAAAAAACAACTAACTACTACTAATAATTATTGTGTTCCAAATGTACGAAGAAGCCTTTGAGCAAATGTACCTTTGTGAAGAAGGTTACTTAACTGTAACAGAAGAATTCGTTACCAACATCTAGAAGGATCTAGAAGGGTAAGGAGTAAACAAAATATCTCATAAACATTGAGAACAAGGGTCCAACACGTGGGGAGCGAGAACGAACGGCAAAACGCTTTTCATTCAGGAAAGTGTACTTTTAATACAATGGCGGAGCTCGACCGGAATGGATCACTCGGTTGTTTTGACTGCGGTCAAAGCAACGCGTAGCGGAAGCGAGAAGCGGGTTTAGATGACGTTCTTTAAAACTATGCAGGAGTCTTATGAAAGGAAAAATTTGTAAAATAATGGCAGTCCAGTTTTTTTCATAGATTATGTTGAGATTATCTGTTTACTATTGTAATGATGTCTACTTAAAAACAAACCTATTAATTATGTAATAACTAATAGTAAGACTATGTAACCCTAGTCGCACCTGACAGCCAAGCTGCGGCAGCTAATATAAACGCTAACATACTCATACCCCCGCACTGTGATTCCCTGTGGCCCTGATGGCATGGACAACACAAATAACACATCACTAACACGAGGCTCGAGAACAAACATTTATCTGTCACATAAATATCTGCCTCGTCCGAGAATCGAACCCGAGACCCATCGCTTCGCAGGATCACTACCAACTAGGCTATGGAGTCATCAAACGTGCAATGTAAAAATATGTAAGGAATTCGCACGTGAATCTCATTTAACGTTATACATTGGCTACCACAACCTCGTTGGACTACCTAGGTTTATATTCAAATATTGCCCAATTCAAGAATTACGTAAACAGTAGAGATATCCTTTTTATACTATAGATATAATGCCCTTATTTAATACTAAACAACCAAAAAAAGTATTCCACGCTACATAGCATGCGCCCTTGTCTTCTTTACAATAATGATTTGCTGTCTTGTTCTGTACACAAAAGTCAAAACGGTCCAATTGGGTCGTTTTTGTCTTCATACCAAGCGCGCTTCTAATATTCATATTATCTACTTCTTTTTTGTATAATATAATTTCCCTACTTTTCTAAAGTTGCCTCCCTACCGTAAACCTTTTCCCTTTAACTATTTTTAAATTCAGAACCAAAGAATTTTAAAACAAATATTTAATCGCGCAGAAATAAATTCACTGTTTGAACAGGGCTTTAATAAAAGTACCCCTTCCGGCAGTTTTAAGAATTGGAGGGTCTTTTATTGGAATTTCATGTTGAAATTTAAGTTTCACATAAAGGGGCGAAAAATTACAAAGTTACTTTTGATTTTAGACCCTTAAGTTTTTGCATAAAAAAGATTAAAATGTATCGTTATTAGTATAAGAGAACGTAATTATAAAGTCATATTTATAATCATAAGTAGGTATTTAGTAATATCGAATAATCACAGCAACATAAAGACATGTATTCCATAGGAAACTACAAACGAAACATCATTAAGTAAATAATTAACAGAGAAACAAAACAAACCCTACAAATATTTTTTTAGGGTTGGAGATACCGTAATTAAAAAATATAAAAGAATATATACTATGTAACCATCACAATAAAAACAAATGTAATGACGCCTCATGTGTTGAAATATTTCAAGGCGTTTAGATTTTAGAGAGAGCTAAAGAAAAGGGCATATCTACATAATACGAGTATGCATCCTATATCATAGGAAAACATTACTCTGCTTCTAACGTAGTCAACTAAAAATTAAAACAGTCGTTTTAACTCTTACACTTTACAACAAACTGAATATATTTCTTCATTAACCATAATAAAAATTAGTGTACAGCATATTTCCCACTACCCTCAAACAAGAGTTCCAACTACCCTCTAGAGAATTAATAACTACACCATTAACTTCTTGTGTTAAAAATTCACACACGTAATGCAAAACTTTAAGTCTGCGTTCACAATGTAATTGAAAAAGTTCTCGAGTTTAAACATACGTTTTTCTGCTTGTATCATTGTATGTTATACTAGAATTCGCCGGTGGCCGTGCCG
>LGAG01000075.1:570680-581875 GCA_001278395.1 Lerema accius
GTGATATTTACCCCCTTAAGGGTTGATTAAAAAAATCGTTGAATAAAGTTCTTTATCCTTTTCAACCAAACACTCAAACACAAATTTGAAAACTGCTAGCTTTAAAATTTGGTTAATTTTCATACAAACTTCCATCCCCTATTTCCCCCCCTTAAAGTGGGAATTTCCAAAAATCCGTTCTTAATGCTCCCCTTCACTCTAGAAGGAACCTCTGTGCCAATTTTCATGCTTCTAGGTCTATGCGTTTAGGCTGTAGCGTGTCTGTCAGTCAATCAACATTTTTATTAAGTATGATAATTATAACAACATAAGGTCATTCAAATATTACTATTCCACCTAACGAAGCTGGGGGAGGGGCTTGTATTATTTTTTTAAGTAAATCTAGAGAGGTACTCTCTACTTATTTATTTAACACTTATGCACACCGAAAAAAAAAAAAACAGAGTTTTTATAAAGTGAACAATACACATGGGAACTACTTCAACTAATAAGAAGTTAAAAGCTATACAATTTTTTGCATTTTGTTTTACTTTTCATTTATTTAATTAGGATTTTTTTAATGTCCGCCTATAACAAATTTGCTGGTGTCCCTCACCATTGTTCAAACTCACCGCGTATCCGAAAACTAGTCACGCACTAGCGACATTGACAGCGATGTGCGTTATATCTGAATTTTTCGCGGTCTGCTTCAGCTAGTCCTATTCGTGTTTCGCAAATGAAATGTTTCTGACATACACCACAATATTTGAAAGGACACCACAATTCTTTTATAGGTTTCCGACTTTTACACTGCACGCTAAACCGATTAACAATTTGCACGGTAGCTTAAAAATTGGCGAATTTTAATAACGCTATAAACGCTAACACACTCATACCCTCGCAGTAGGATTCCCTGTGTCGCGGGTGGCATGGACAACACAAATTACACATCACTAACACCCAGGACCCGGGAACAAACATATCTGTCACATAAATATCTGCCCCGACCGGGAATTGAACCCGGGACCCCTCGCTTCGCAGGCATGGTCACTACCAACTAGGCTACGAGGTAGGTACGCAGATAACGGTTCTAAAAATCAGTTCTTAGTGGTACTCATACTTTTCAAGAGTCTGACTGCGGCAACCTAAATATTTGAGGATTCGTGGCTGCGAATATGAGTGGGCTCAACAAAAAAAAATTACCATACGTCACTATAGAAGACAAATCCAGTAACATTTCATTTAAAATCTATCGAGTCGTCTTGGACTGTAGAGCGTACCAAAGACAGATAATCTGAAGCTCGAAAAACCGTACAATCCGGTAGTCGGGTAAAAACATAAATGTAAATAAAGCACAATTCGTTTTACCCGGAACAATGTACGTTTATCATCAGGTTTTAATACCCATGCATGAATTATAGTCATGCATATGCAAAGTACGTAGCATATGCACAAAGGAGTGCTTCGGATGGCATGAAATGAAAGGGGTGATTTCTTTTTGACTGTTTTTGATGGTGCGTTCCATTTTTGAAGGAAACAGATTTTAACAATAATTTCATCTTCCGAATTTTTTTTTATCGATATCGGCAATATAATGATTCATCAGAATTTTGAAATATATTGACACTTTTACAGTACAGTGCTTACGTAATACTTGAACCGCCCCCTACTGCTCCAGACAAATACTATTTCTGTTAACGGTAATGTCAAACCTATTATCATTATCGAATTAGGTACATTATGCGTCAAAAGATGCGTATAGTCCTGAGACAAAATCTGTTAAGGTCGCCTTTATAATTATTTATCCCTTAGAAAGTAGTGGAGATCATGTCCAAACCATATTTCAAAACGCATCTCCTAATGAAAAGTCCTACAAAAACTCCTCATTTTATAAACATGGCGCGTTTCCTTGAAAAAGAAAAACTAGAGGAACTTAGAATACAAAGTACGGAGGCGTGGTTGGCTACGTAATTAATATATCGCAAATTCTTACTTGAACGTGTACCTACCTGTTTTATTATTTTAATTTTTTTTTAATTCTATATTAATTTTTACTGCACCCATTTAACATAGGCTCCTAATTCATACGTAAGTACATACTAAGGGCGCATAAAATGACCTCAACATACCGGCACTTCCCCCTCCAGCGCAATTTTTCACTCTTTTCGCATATTGTAATTCATTCTTTGATACTTTAGCTATCTAGGGGCATAATTTAATTTCGGATATAGACAATAGTTTTGAAACTATAAAGCTAAACTGTATCCCCTGAATTTGTCGTTAGATTTTTAGGATTGTTCGCGTATTTAAAGACGTTATTCACGTCAAAAATATTTCAATGAAGTTAATTGCTCCATTGCCGCAATCAAATAAAATTGACGTTTTAAGATATTTTTGACGTGATAACGTCTTAAAAATCGATAAACGTTATCATCGATCAGTTACTGATTGTTGATTATCACGTAAAATTATCATCTGTAAACCGACTTTACCGACATTTTTTTTTCGTAAATTTTATAGCTAGAACATTAAGGCTAAAAAACAAACATCCGAGGCGATGAACCAAGAACTCCACTACATTGTCTGTGCATTGTCCTAGTAGTTTTCAACAATGGCTGCCTCGATTTCCCGCCATTTTTCTCAACAAAAGCCAACAGCGGGAGGTATTCATTATCTGTGCTACTTAGGGAAGCTAATTCTGTTATTCGGTTGATATATGGATGAGTTCATTTTCATTAGGGACAAAGAAAACCTGATTATTCGTATGAGATTATGTACGGAGAACGTACAGGGAAAACAGTCATTACTTTTGGGTGTATAATTTCGTGCATCGGGTTTTTCTGATTTATAAATAAAATGTATGGGCGCTTACTTTTTTAAGACCAACTTGAATTTTTTTTAGAAGCAGGTTTTTAGTGTATGTAATTATTAGCTTTTATTTTTTCTATTATCGTAGGTTAATGTGCTGTAACATTAGATAATAATATGGATAATGTATAGATGCTTTATTAGGTATTTTAATTAATCGATAATTTATTACTCTTAAAAATTGTTTAATTTCAATGATTATTTAAATCTTCTTTTCACACGTAACCTGCACCATTACTGTATAAAATTATATTTCATTTTCCTCTTAAAATAAAAAACAAAAACCGACGAAAATTAAATATAATTTTAGCAAATTATAATAACAGGAGTAACAAAATCTCCAATTTCGCGACGCTCTTTATTACTAAAGTGCCCGGAGCGATCCTAGCGCCACAGTTGAGAAACTCTGCTCAGACATAAAACATGTTCTAGTGTTCGCAACAATTGTATTTGGAACATGTTGTAAAACTTCATGTTTTACGAACTACCGTTGAACTGGTGCGAAACGGGCGGCAGTAAACTAATTGTTTGGCAAAATGTATTTTCAGTATTTTGTCTAATAATACCGTGCTCCGACCAAAATGTAAAGGTAAATAAGTAAGTGTAAATACATAATATTAATTTCCCAAGTATGTAGTATGTATGTACTGTTCTTTGGAGGATTTTAAGATTGTGTTGTATTATATTATATTATGTAGATTAACGAGACGATGTGGTCACTCAGCGACAAAGTCTTTCAACAATAAATAAAAAATAAATAAAAGCATGTAATTTTATTTTGTGTAACAGAGTTTTTGAAAGCCAATTTCATAAAATGTTATCTAATTCGTTCTTATTAGGTGTTTAATAGGTGTAACTATAAATACACAGCCTACACAGGCATATTGAAAAGTCCTATTCACCATTATTTCTCTTCAAAACAGCCAAAAACTGCACGAGAAATACTAACAGACTCATAAATTGCCAACTGCAGATAGCGAGCGTTTCATTACGAAATTGCCTGTTGCAAATGACGAGTATCAGGACGCTCGAAAACTTCGTACAAACGATAAACATGTTTCAAAACTTGCATTTATAGAACATGTTGCGGACGAACGGCAAATTTTGGCTCACTGTGCAGCTAATTGCCTTCAAACCTTCAATTTCAATGGGAAAATTAGTTGGAAATTGAATGATGTAAGTATATTGTTAGTTAGTTGAAAGATGTAGATTTAGATTATATTGCTTGAAATCGGGAGTTTTTAGAAGTTGTCTTGATAATGTAGATAAAGTGACGAGCGGGTTGACACGTAAGTTTTCGAATAAAATAACTTGTAAGATTTCTAAATACTGTTTCAACTTTTAATACAATCTTTGACCAACCAATGGTATAGGTAAATTGGAGTGTTGGAACATTGACCTTTAATTAATGTATTAAATAATAGATGACCAGTGTGGTGCAATGGTTACAACGCTGGACTGTCGCTCAAAGGGCCGTAAGTTCGATTCCCAGCAGAAATAACCCCTTAACTCTTTTAGAAACTAACAACCACTTTTCACTCCCGATTAACGTCCCTAACACTTTCTTATACAATATTAAAAAGACAGGAGTTAATTTTCCGCCTCATAAAGCAATCAACACTGGTCACCCAAGTGTGACCTAAGTGTCACCCTAGGGTGACACAAGTGTCACCCAAACATTTTATTCGATCCGATTTACCGTACCACCGAAAATACCTTCGACATAGTTCCGCACGTGAGCTATCGTTTGGAAAATTTAATTTTCTGTACATTGTACCGAAACTTCGACTCCCTCTGGGGTAATCCAGCAGGAACATGCATCATTCGTTATCGAGCCGGTCAATATAGCATGAGATATGGCCATAATATCCTGAGAGTACAGAATCCATGCTATTTATTCGTATAAAAGGTCCTGTTCTGTGGTTGAAATGCTACCATAATTCACTATGTCAAAAATCGATTAAAGTCGTCATAGTCGTTTGACGTCTCAACTGACAGATGTCAATGTCTGTCATCGGCTTCCTACTTGTCGTATGACGTGTCTGTGTATCAAACACAGTGTGGTAGTGTAGGATTTGTTTTATTTTCTATGTAATAAATCTAATTTGCCTCCGTTTATTCTTAAAGCTTCCATAATTAAACCCATTATGTATGGATTATAAAAAATATATAGTCATTTTGATTTTACAATCCGCTGTCTGAATTTTAAATGTAAGTTTAGAGTTTGCGGGTCATATGAAACATCTGTTTAGAATTTATCAACAGCACGTGATGCAGTGGCGACCAACGAGTGTTATGTGGGCTGAATACTTATCTTATTTCTTTTTCAGTTATTTATTTATTTTTATACAATTTTCTAAAAGTAAAATATCCAAGCACAAGGCAATACAGAATATTACAGAATTATAATAACTAGACGACTCACTGTGTGATTGAAATTTGACCTTAACTTAAACAATAGAGTATAGACTCGTACCTACTTGTCCTCCTAGAAATTCATCATCAACTGATGTACATAGCTGATGTTTATGTCCAAATCAAACAATTACTTATTCCAAACGAATTATGGGATTTAATGTGATATATTATGTAGATATACGGGATCAAGTGACGAGTGATTAGGCATTAAGTACCTACAAATTACAGGCAGCAACGCAACAGCTTTCATCGGATTACTACAATAATCTGCTTAGTGATGTCTCCGAAATATTTGGTAGTTAGTCCTCTTCCTGCGATTCTCTATCACACAGGTCAATTTGAATTCTACTTCTCCGTCTGAAAGTAAGCCAGATAAATGGTTTTTACACTATGCCTTGCCATGTTATGTTTACTAGCAAAAATGCCAGATTTAAAAGGCACCTAAGTACACCTACATTAAGACGTCCACTTTATTTGTTTTCCATAGGAACAGGAACTGATAAGGCATTTCGCTGATCAAACGAAGCTTGGCATCCGATATCTTTTGCTGGACATCGATTTCCTCAGAACGTATCTAAATCCTGACAGTACTTTTATACCTGGGTTTTAAGTATATGCCATGCTCCTCCATGAAGTATTTTTAAGAACATAAAACGTAATATCGGAGGCCTATGAGGCATCCTTATTTGCAGTCGTAATACCATCGGTGCTAGATTGAAATTACTTCTACCATAAAAAGAAGGAAACTATTGCCCCACAGTGTAGGTACCCTAATCTTTTAGCAAGTTTGTTGCAGTAGCTGGCAAATGAGGAGCTAACGCTCTACTCAACGTATTCACATATCGGTGCTAACCGTTCCACTGAAGTGCAACAAACTACCCAAGAAAACCAACTTCTAACACTACACTATTTCACCTTCAGGCATTACCGTAATCAACTCGTCTGGGAAAGAGACCAGGTTTAAGAAGAAGACCCAGAAATTGTTGACGCGTTAAACTGTACCCTATTTCCTGGCGTTAAAACTTTAAATCGCGAAGACAGGAAGTTGGAACGGTAAATTAAAGTTGCTAAGGCCCGCTCCGACGGCCGAACCCAACGGCACGTTATTCGCGGGCGTGTAAAAACTGCTATAAAAGTCAACGAGCGCCTAACTCTCGGAGAAGTTTTCTGGGGTAGACATAAACCTAAATTGCGGAAAACGTTCCAATGTAATCGTAATAAATAACAGTCTCCTTTGATTGAATTGCAATTGCGCCACTTCTGCGGTGAAAATGATGCGCAGTTTAAAATTGCCGAATTTTTGGGGTCATGGAAATTGTCTTCGAAAATTTCTGCTTGCTCAACAATACCGACACTAAAAAAATGGTTTCACTATGAAACTATTTCACAGTACCTACATAATTTATGTACCTATGAAACCTAAAACTTTTGAAGGTTTCAAACTTCTAGTTCCTTTACTTCAAGACAAGCTGTGCTAGTGGACATTCTCCTAAGCGTTTTAAACAAATAACTGAAAAGGAGGTATTGTCATCTAGGAATCCTGAAATGACAAAAATAGAGTGATATAAATAAAAATAGATTATCTAGCTTATAAATATCTCAATCATTTTAGATTTCAAACCAATGAAGCTGCATCAAAATCGGTCCAATCCTTCCCGAGACGTCGCGAGGACACCACATAGATAGTAGATAGACAAGTCACAACATCCATCTTTTTACATCAAGATTTAAAAATGAATCCCAATCCAACTGCCATTTCAGTCGCAAATTCATCAGCTGCTCTGTTTACCGATTACTGGATAATAAACGTTGGAAATTAAACGTGATTAACACAGTTTAAATCGTCCGATGACGTTAGCGTACAGTCACTGCATTCGGAATTAACGGTAGGATTAAATGGCACATGCAGATAATGTGGCCCGATTGTGATACCTGCCAAAATGCAGTGATTATAACCGAATACCGGAGTTTAAAATGTAATTAACTGCTTAAGGACTAACCGCGGTTTTCAGTAGAGAGTAGATAATTATTATAATACTAACACCACTAAGTTAGAGGATGATCCCCTAGATTGAGTAAGCCGTCAAACGACACGTGTTCTAGTGAAAGAAGTTCCCAATCAGAAATAAACCAACCTGGAAGTACCCAGCCAGCTTAAGAGGATGTTTCAGATCCGTTAACTGTATATAATTTCAAGGAATCGAATCGAATCTTAAGTAAACTCATAATTTACATTATATCGAACAACTCATCATCTTTGAATCAAAATCTAATGCCATGCCTCAATGCGCATAGTCCATTGTAAGATAGATAATATCTATGTTCAAGGAATTCTGAGGGGACGGCGCGTACGCAGTCCCCACTACCAAAAATTACGCGTCCGAGTTATCCACATTAGGGATAATCGCAGGGGTCAACCTAGCCGGAGTGCAATGGGAAGGCCTCGCCCTGGGGGAACCGCCTTGTCGATCACGGTGTCCCCTACGCCAGGTAAGTATGAATTGCAAACCGAGCCCCTGACTACTTATAGGATGAACAAGAAATCACAACAGCGTGATTCAGAAATTGAGAATGAAATTTGTAGCGCCATCTAGTAGCAAATGTTTATAACATTTTATCAGTTCATTTTAGAGCGCCATCTGACTACGTCATTAGGAACTTTTTGCTGTTTAAACCTAATATAATCTCAAGTAGGTATATAAATAATTGGTTAAAGAAAGACGAAAATTATGGGAAATACTACGGAATATAACGTTACCGAAATAATACAGGTAGAAAGAAATACTTACAGATGTAAATGTATTTAGTAACGGTAAATTTGTAAGTAAAAAAAAGAATAACTTAAATTAAAATTCAATCGAATGACTTCATGTCAACATAAATAACAATTTAATAAACGCATAATAATAAATATACTTATCAGTTGATAACAACCAAGTTCTAATGGAGAATGTAATATTAGATATGCTTTTGTAGCAATAGTTTTTTTTACTACTATTGTTACGTATATATTCGTTTTTCTTGTATGAGGTTGTCCTTTACAAACAAAACTCCTTCCGAACACCTTCCGTAAGTTTTTTTTAATACTAAACACGCCATTTCTGTGGCATAATATATTTGTATTGGTTACAGCGCCATCTGTTAGTCATTAGGTGAACTACTATAACAAAACTGCAAAAAGGAAGGGACGGCCCTTGGAACTAAGAAGAGCTAATTTGGATACGCTTTATTCTTATTAAAAAAAAATTATTACCTAGATTTACTCGTATAATAAAACATTTTAACATCAAACATTGCTGTTCATTTGCAAGTATTCACGACAAATTATTAGGAAAGTAGGTAAGCTTGTTTACCAAGATGTCAATAGAAAATAATAAATAATAAAAAAACATTCTCGTTTATTTGTAAAACTTTGCTAAGATACAAATTATTTAAAATAAACTACAGAACATGACAGTACTTATACTACAACTTACAAAATAAACCATACAGATAAACTTTATGAATAAAGTATTTTCTTTCTTAATAAATGCTGTTTCTTCATTTCACAAATGTGTCTACTTATTTAAAACAATGAAAATAATACATAGGAACAGGTTTTTAATGTCAATCAATCCATTTTGTGACCCACAAAGTTTATAATTTAGTAACTGTCCCGTCCGTGTCCTCGAAAACTGATACATGCACAGAAAATTAACCATAATGATGCTCGCGGTATTCGAAAAGTTCAATATTATTATTAATCTACTGTATTCTCGTCAGAAATATCGCCTGCATATCGAAAGCACCGCAACAGAGGCCAATACAACAGAAGCAGGGATTACATGTGTACCGCCATTGATTCTACAGCTATCTTCAGTGTTATTGAAGTATAGGAAATCGGTGGTCTGCAAGCTGTAGTTAGCGACTGCCTGGTCCAACTTCGCCCGATCTGTAGCTTTGAGGTGTGGCGACCGAGTCAGCTTCCATATTTCGTCTGAAAAAAAAAACAATTTTGTAATGTATTTTAAAAAGCTAAAACCCCTTCCACAGGACAATAAGGTGCTGACGAATAGGGTTTTTAATATCTGCTTCCTCTCTTCATATCGTAATAACATTGTATTTTGGTGTTTTTTATGAAATAGTACAAACAAATGGAATTGGCTGAGAACGAGCACATCAATACAAACGCGTGTCATCAGCGTGTAGAATAAACGCATGCAAAGGCTCATAGATAAAGAAAATGATTTAAAATTTGTATTTTGCAAAAATATAAAAGAAAGTGCGCACATGTAAAATATACCAAGAGACAGATCAAACAAAGAAGCGAAGAAACTTCAAAATAATTATGTCAATTTTTCATCATAACTACCATCATTTCCCAACGGTATTTTATCACAAACACAAAGAAATGCCGAAAGAAACATCTTCAGACACAGACAACGCAAACGCAATACAAGGTTAATCAAAATTCCTGCCTAATAAGGTAGAACATTGTCTACAGTTAATTAGTGGAAATTTTCAGTCTACCAAGACGTCATGACTTGGTCACGCGGTCACGTATCAATGGACATGGCCTCCAGCCGAGCAGAAAATTAGTTTTTCTGGGGTTCTCTGACATCCTATTAGACTTTACTCTTATTTATCTAAGGCTGTAGAAAGAGAAAAGATGGCAGCAGCTCTGCAAAATATAATACAAGGAGAGGGCGTCGCCAGGAGGGGGGAAGGGGGGCAGGAGGGGCAGTAGCCCCCCCCCCTAGATTTTCTAAAAAGGTCTTCAAATAAAGCCGTCGACACTTGAATGAATTCACCAACTACATTCTTAACGTACTAGGTATATGAACGTCAATTACACTGCATGTTTTTACTTGTCCTATTTAGCATTTAAACCCTGTTTATTTAAGGTTCTTAGTACAAGTTTTCATTCTGCATATGAACTTGACCTTTCACCATGTTCTGGTGACGATCTTGGAGATCATTATTCTACCTTTGGTCTTACGAGGGAAAAGTCTTCTACAGGAAAGCCTATTTCCACTTAAGTGGGTATTACTTTTGTATAAAAATTAAATCATATTGCCCAAACAGCTCATCCCTGAAGATGATTTGAATGATAGTCCCATCATCGAGAAGTTATCATAACGACAGCAATTAAGACTTCTTCTCATTTACGTACTTCAATTTAACTACTATTAGATATAAACCGTGTATCCTCCATAATTTACGCCAAATCCATAATCCATACATTAACGACACCAGCGCAATTTGACCTATTAAAACTTACCCACTAACGACTAGCGTACTTTCCATGCTAACTAAGCCACAAGTGTTCTACGTGATGGTAATGACAAAAGTTTACCATGCGTCTTTAAGTGGACGGGGTCATTAAAAGCAAATGATGAGACAGAAGAGGTAATTAAATGCTTGGCTCAGGATATAATTTTAAAAGAAACTTACTTAAATTTTAACGGTAATCGATGCATTAAGGAAGGTGGGAAATACTCGTAGTTTATTTTTTTTATGCCTTATAGCAGACGGGTCACCTGATGGTAAGTGATCACCACCGCCCATGGACATTAGCAACACCAGGGTCATCACAGACGCGCTGCCAGCTAAGAAAAACAGCGAAAGACCCACTGCTTGAAGGACCCCAAGTCATAGAACTGTGGGTACACTGATGCAGGAAGTTCGTTCCTAAGTTTACGAAAATGTGAAGTGAAAATTGTTCTTAATCCTACCCACAAAGAGATTTAAATACTTACAAGTACTACTAGTGCCATCTGAACTATTATAACAGGCGAATAGGACGGCGTAATGTTCATAGTTCACGTCCAAAACCGCATACGTTTTGGTCGTGTGATCTGTAACAAAAATGTCATAATTATCGAGGTTAGTCTTTAATGAAAATCGATCTTAAAGGCTTAGAACTTAGGACTAAAGGATGATAAAAATAT
>LGAG01000075.1:588528-622654 GCA_001278395.1 Lerema accius
AATGTACGGTTACGAGCAAAATATCCGACCCCCCTAAGTAGCATAAATATGTGACCATCCTTAAAAAAACCAACTTCCCGGTATCCGATGAGGTATGCAAAACTTCAGCTTAATCGGACACCGGGAAATTGGTTTTTAAGGGACCAAGATATTTATGGTCGCGACTGCAACATATACGCCGGAAAAAAATACCTTTCTAGACCCTAGGAAATGAGGTTCCACTTCATCGTTACTTAATCTCATTACAATTTACTGTCGTCCACTCACCAACTCTTACCAAGTGCTAAAGTTATCAGCTAAAAATATTTACCAGGTCACATTTTATCCATATCAGTTCATCATCGAAAAATGCTTCTTCGGACATTGATAACTTGAGATAAATTTCATTTATCAGTTGAGAAATATTTGCTCTAAAAACTCTTAAAACGATAGTTATTGTTGCTTTCTCTTAAGAACAGTAGTGAAAATGTTTAGTAAATGTTATTTTATAGTTTTTCTTTTAGTTTTAGCTGTCGAATCTTGTTTAGCGCAAGTAGTATTATTTGGAGATTGTATGGAAGTGGAGACTATGAAGCATTTTAGTATAGACAGTGTAAGTTTTGTGTTTTTAATCCGAATACGTTTGAAGTAATAGTTTTCTAGCCTCTAAGATCGAGCCCGGCAAGCGACTCAAATTTTCAAAATGTCATAATAGAGAGAGGGCGGAGTGAGAGAAGACCCAAGCCCAGCAGTGAAAAAGTTATGTGTTGTGATGATGTTGAATTTTATATCTATACAACTAAATAAAATTTAAGTGTCTGTTAGTAATATTACTCTTAGTACTTTCACTGGCGGGTACCTGATGTAATAAGAAGTAACTTAGGCTACTTTTTTATTTTCGTTTCGGCATACGGCATTCGGCATCGGAGTGTAACGGATTTGGACTGAATTAAAGTTGATTTCGAATGAGTAGAAATTGTATCCTTAACCAAAACAAATGACTTCATCTCCATCTAAGGAAAACCAAACTCATGCTATTTTATTCTATCCATTTTTTCAGTGGATACCTTTATTTATAAATATGATTTAATGAATACCATATCATAATTATCAATATTATCATAATAAGATAAGTTATTTTACAATGATAACAAAAATTATCTCGCAAACAAAAATTTTCGATAATGATATTTATTGTGGTTTTTCTGACCATCATACCATGCATCAATCAGCGTCTAATTTTGTTATTGCAATCGTTAATTCCGTGCATTGAGAGGCATATTGATAAATCATTCCGGTTGTTATGACTAGTTGACGTTAAGCCATGTCAGAGCCATGTCAGAACAGCAATAGGTTCGGGGAGTATGCTCTAGGCCTCCTTACTTATGACCTTTAAGCCATCAATGGATTCAGAACAATAGAAATTTAGACACACTAGCAAGTTCCTTATAAAACTTCACGTATTACAAAAATGGCTTAAGTCCAAACACGAATTTCTTCTAAAGGGACTTCTTTTAACTATTCTACTAATTCTTTCAGTTCCTGGGCAAATGGTACGAAGTCCAGAAGTTCCCAGCATGGTACTCAAACCACAGTCACTGTTCCTACAAGAGGATCGAGTCCTGTGGTAGAAGAATACAGGTGGAACACGCATTCGTTAAGGAAGGCATCCAGTATATTCTGCATGTCAACAGCACATATGCACCGGGAGACGAAGCTATATTGAAATTCAGGGAAAATAATATAGGTAACTGGGTAATTGTCCAAGTTGAATTTTTGGAACACATTATTTGGTATAGCTGTGTCATGCAAATATCTGAAACTACAACTACAACGCTAAACTAGATCCCTCGAATTTGCCTTCATTCGGTTTTTAGGATTTATTTACGTCAAAAACATGACAGATAGGCATTTACTTTCGTGATAATTCTGGAGCGCTATGAATTAGTGTTCTTCAAAATGGCATAAGAGTCATACGTGAAGGTGCAAAAATATCCAAAAAGTGTTTAGTACCTAATAGATGCCATTAAAGCTTTACAGGTCCAGAAAAAAAGAAGGAAGAAAGAAAGAGACTATAAAATCTATTCTCTTCTTTCAACTACTAATGAAACGTTTCTTTTCCTTACAGATCCCGTTGGTATACCAATGACTGTGATATCAACAGATTATACAAACTACGCCTTAGTATACGGCTGCAAATATAAAGCAGATCTAGACTTGAAGTACCGTAAGTTAAATAATTTCTTCAGTTATTAAGTACCTTTAGGAACTTTTGTCAAGCCTTAAAAAAATGCGATAGTTAAAACTATACCTAATCGTTGCAATACAGCAGAAAACTATAAAAGGCATAATACAAAAAGACAAGTATATCACAATTGCTATTTAATTTAAACAGGCACTTAAATAACTACAGCCTTCTTACTTCGTCATAAGAAAAAACAATTTACAAATCCTAAACAAATGAATTTTGGCACAGACAGAAAAAACGCTGACAAATTACAATTACCTTTCGTAAAGTCGATTAAAAGTAATCTTTGAACAGTTACAGCATGGATCCTGTCGAGAGAACCATCATTATCAACTGAGCTGCTACAAAAGGCTCGCGATGAGCTGAAGACTATTCCATTCGCCAATGTGGTCTACTTGGAGACAGTAGACCACACAGACCAGAGTTGTCGACACCATTGGACAGCTAAAGTCGAAGCCGTGAACTTATATGATGAAGAAGACGAAGATTGAAGATTAATGTTTTTTTGGACATCATTTAGTTTTTATGGACGATGTGTCCACGAATTTTGTACCAGTGTCGATTATTGAATTAAGCAAAGGCAATGAACTGTGTGATTTTTTCTTAAAAGGGCTAAAGAAAGTCTCGATTGATGGACATAATTATATACTAATGTTATCTTTGTTTAAGTTAAACAAAAATGACTTATTAGTGTTTAGGCTACCTTGTAAATAAATTAAGTGTATTAGTAAATAAAAAAAAAATAAAAGATTGTCCTAGATGTTCAATATATTGACAAATTTTTGTTTGTTCACACTATTACACAGGAGTAAGTATTCAGATTATAATAATGAATTGAACAATTAACATAGACAAAGGAATCATGCTACCGGACAATCGAATAAAAATGTGCAACAGTATCCATAAATTATTAAATGAAGTAAAATGTAGTGATGGTAGTTTCCTGCACTTTTTTTCCATGAAAGCAAGGTTTATTGATTCAAATGCTCGGATGTATATTAGTTTATTGTATCATTTAAATAGGCACAGGGAATCTAAAAGTGGTAGGTTCCACCCAATCTTCTGTATAATATTTCGGAGTACATCTGCTCCAGTCATCTTTTACAAGTTGTTCCTCATTCACACCTATTTGTTTTAGAGGCTTGGTCGCTAGTGTCTTCGACACTTCATTCAAAACAGGAGACCTTGAAAGAATCCAGACGTAAACTGCAAAGAAAAGGAAGCTCTTTAATTAGCTTATCCAAAGTTTCCATTTGTGTGTCACATTCTGGATTTAAGTCGATTAGACTTTTCTTTAAGATCTAGTACATTATTACTGCTTACAAAATTTATTCCAATTATCATGTTCGTTTTCTCAATAGATGATATTCTTATTATTTTTAGGTTTACTAAGCAAATTGAATATTTATAATAAACTCATTAATGTTTTTTAAATGTTTAAGTACGTTGTCCTATAATAATATCTAGGAAACATTAATCAATTCAGTTGTTCAAATATTGTTTAGCAAATAGAGCCAATACCAACTCAATTAAGATCAAACTCGGGCATAACTTACAAACAAAGGTACGAAAGACGTTCAAACTAACAGGAGCTCACTTCAAAGGGAGCAATAGTATAGACCAACTTACTATAATGCTTGTCTATAAGAGGACTGTAACTGCACGTGTAGACGGTCGCATAGTAATTGTAGTTAGTCGCCAACACACGGAAAGGATACTTCCTCGTCTGCACTGTAAAGGAATACGTGAAAACATGTAATATCAGCTACATTCTGTGATATATGAAATAATATTAATAAAACAACAATTAACAGTGATAGGACCGCTTTGGAAATTAGGTGTGATTTATTCTTCATTGTAGTCGTCATTGTTCATGAACTACTTACACGTAGCAACGCTGGTGATATCACATTAATGCCTTGGCGGACGAAAAGAGAAAAGAAATAAATTAATTTAAATACAGGCACATATGCTAATCATTAGAATGTTACACTAACTTTGTGCTTGCTCTAAACTGTTGATATGAAAAATGTCTCAATCAAATATTACATACGTCTTCTTGGAGCATCCCTGATATTGAATATAACTGCTAGATCAGACCCTCCTTCAATATCAATTGGTATATCGATCCTGGATATACTGAAGCGATGGAAGAGCCCTCTATCGATTCTGGACTGGTTGAGATAAATTCCTGATGGTCTCGTCATCAGATCGGAGACGGAGCAGTTATTCAGTTGCTGCCCGTCGCTGGAGTAGTGGTATGCTTGGTACCATTTGCCGTAGAACTGAAAGGAGAAAACTTGGAATAAGTGCTGTAAATTTTCTGCTAATTACAGAGTCTAGAGATGCTATTTCCGGTTTAGGATTTGATAGTAACGGCCTTTGCACACGACGGTTTTTGAATGCTATAATTTTTTGCGGATGGTATTCGTATATAGCGAACAAGAATGCAAATGAAACGTGTGTTTGTATCGATGTGGGCGCGTCGTAGCTGTTTGTGTAAGGGATTTTATAGGCAATGGTATTATTTTAAGAGGTCCAGATAAACTGCTTTTAAATAAAAGAGTATGGACGCTTAAATCAACCGAATTTAGCCAAAACACTCAGCCAGTTTTTCTGGACGTACTCTCCAAGGCTACTAAATTTTCATACATTGATGTTCTTTATCTTAGTAGATACGATAAATTAGTTGTTCGTTTTAACGAAGACAAATACTTAGAAACACAAAACTGTCTCTATCAAGACAGATTACAATTTATCCAAGATAACTTATTTTTGTCACGTGCACGGAATTATAGAAAGATATCGAAAGAAGTTCGTAAGAGGTAAAAAAGTTCGTTAAGAACAAGTGTAATCTAGGACAATAGCTGATGGTGCATACTTAGCACTGGGTTGTTTGGATGTAATAGCAAAAGATTTTTCACTCCTCGTCACCTCAGAAATAACACACAGCTAATCTTCGTTTGTTTCTTTCACAATAAGCCTATCTTACTAATACAATGTGATTATCAGACTTCATTAGCCTTTGGGAACAATTTTATTGAATAGATACCCTTAGGTTTTGAGTGTAAAAATGAAAGAATGGCAA
This sequence comes from Lerema accius, assembly GCA_001278395.1. Classification (NCBI taxonomy): domain Eukaryota; kingdom Metazoa; phylum Arthropoda; class Insecta; order Lepidoptera; family Hesperiidae; genus Lerema; species Lerema accius. The sequence continues at coordinate 593,844 of LGAG01000075.1, forward strand.
ATTAATACCTGTCAGGTAGTGATGATGTTGAGGTACTAAAGGGACCAACAACTTTTAGTTATTGAAACACCATCAATCGAAACTTGTCCAATATGATGAGCATTTGCTAAAGGTACGTGAAAATTGAAGGTCAAGAGTACCTGACGAGCAAAACTAAGGGATTAGCCAAACTATAGGATAAAAATATATAACCCGGTCTCCTAGTACTTAGTAAAAAAATCAAAAGTAAAGAACTTATACATACATCAGCAAGTCTAAAATTTTCTTGAAGCTTTACATTATCAGGGCATTTGCCTGGACGCGTAAAATAACCATAGGCACAGCTAAACCAAAATACAAATATGAATAACTTCAGCATATTGTTAAACAAACGTCTGATGCCTCTGAAAACACACCAGCAGTCAACGATGATAGTAATTCGATGTCAAAGGTTATCTTGAACTTATTTATAATGACAGCAGTGATAAACAATTCTGCGAAAGTTTGCTATGTTTTTATCCTCTTAATATTATATTCTCAGAACATACATGTTATTATGTTTACCTTTTAACTAAACCTGATCGTTTGCAACAATCCCCAATCTTGTTCTTCTGTGTCACCTGTTTATTGCGAAGGATGTTTAGCCGGAACCCATTAACGGTCCATTACTGAGCAGGGGTCTTTCCTCATAACTAAAGAGGTCTAGAGCAACACCACCATGCTTTACTATCGGTGATTGGTAGAGTATCGGTGATTTCAAGTTGGTAGCCTAATCAAGTGACTGAATTTCCAATTACTAAGTACAGCAAGGACAATGCCCTATGAAACTTGGAAATGCTTCAGTTTCTTTTTTGCCATTAGCAGTCATCTATCCACTCTTTGACTTCACACGCAATTGCATAATTTCGTCGATCACTTTACGTTTTCAATAACGAAGAAGTACCTAACTTGTATTTAGTTTTAATCCCTTAATCCTTTAAAAAATTGATATAATTTTTATATAGATAATTGAAAATTCCACCTCCATTATCATATTTCCGGTTAATACTATCAGCAAACCATTAATTAACAGTAAATGCTTATCTTTCGTTAAAATCCTCTGCGTTACAATTCCATGAAGTAATCGGCTTTTCAGGAAATAATAATCAATAACTCAGTCCAATATTAACAATAAACAATAATGACGATCGATAGCTTATATGGGAATAAATCTTTACAATAAAATCATCATAATCACTTCTAACAGGTAAGATGCATTAAGATTTAGCTATCAATAGTGAATATAGAATTTGGGTAATGTTTTTCGCCCATATTAATTTTATTCATGTCTAATACCTTGACATGCTCCACTATCCACATAGCTAAACGGATTTCAACATTGTAAGGTGTCACTGGATTTTTCTCCAACGAGTAACATAGGCAGTTTAAATGTACCTCTATTTTTCCTTTGCAAAATTTGAAGCAATATTTAATTTAAACTAAAAAATGTCTAAATAAATATTGCTAAGTACAGTCTATATCACTAATGTAAAAACAGCAACAGATATCAGATCAAAATTAATCTATCGTTTCAATCTCGGGCCCTCCAGTGCTGAGCGTAATTCATCTTTGTCTCGTCCCTACAAGATTACTGGGTTCAATTTAACAGCTATTTCTGTATTGAATGACTTTACGAGGGTCATCTCATTGGATAATTATCGTGGAGGCGGCGGCGGACTCATTCCGACCAACACATTCGTGAGGTCTGCATGTATTGATATTATAATCATGTTTGTGGCTGCCCTTCTATTATTATCAGCCGGTTGCGTTCTAGCTGCCGAATTTACATTGCCTGGAGAATGTCCTAATGTTAAGATTCAAGATAATCTAGACTATACTAAGGTAAAGAATATATTTTGTTTTTTTACTTTTTTAAGACCATCTTTAAATGTTTCTGTTTCTATAATTTGAGTTTTTGCAATATTCTTATTGTTTTTAATACTACTTGTATGGTCTACATTAGTTATAATTGTTTTATTTAACGAATCATTTCCTTTGTCAAGTTCAACGAATGCATATTATTTCGTATTCAATACTTTTTCATATCATCTATCTCCTTTATGCTTATATTGCAAGCTTCTTCATCATGTTTATGCTCAGCGGATACAGAATAATTTACCCCATAATTTAATCAGTTTTCAGGTGCTTGGTATAACGTAGCATCCTACGCAAGTGATGGCAGGCCAATCTACGACTGTGCGACAATGGACTTCCAAGAAGACAACCTTGGGTATACCATGAGGGAAACCTACGTGGACATCGACCAGGGGAACAGGACTCAGAAAAGTTACTTTGCAAGAGTCGATCCAACTTTTGACGCGGGAACCAAAGCTCAATTTATAGTCAGCCATGAAGATGGTGGTAAGTTACTATGGAAGTCATTTCAAATTTGGAATCCTAAATAAAATTTAGACGAAATAAAAGGCAGATGAGAAGACTGAGAGCTCTTGTACACACACGTTTTTTCGGCGTAAAAATCCACGGTGAATTCGCCGTGCGTAGGCGCGGTCGTCAGTATTGTATGGATTGCTATGAGAGCTTGTACACAGCCGCGGCTGAGTTACGGCACGGCGGCGCCACCGTGTGCACCGTGCGTCCCCCTCGGCGCGCCGTGTCTACGCACGGCGAGATTTGTACCAGTGTTGTATGGCAATGTTCGTGAGCGTTTCCACGACGCCGGACGTTTTCACGGTTTAGTGACAGTCTGTTTAGGTTCTAACCGAGATGAATATAAATAAACATTGTCTCGACCGGTAGCTTTGCCGGGCTATGTACATGCTCGTACGTTTTTTCTACCGCACGGCAAACACGCCGTACGGTCAAGAAAACGTGCCATCAACAAGAGGCCTGAAAACTTATGTTGAAAGATAGACAATGGTAAGAGACTATAGAAGTAATTATGTACGAGTATATGTATGGACATTAGGTATGTAGCAATACTAAAGTAATTTCTGACTACAAGCTGCAAAAGTACGTATCGCAAAATAAGCAAGACCCCTTCCGTCCCGAAAGGCGTATTGATACCGCCAAAGGCGCCACTTACAAGTCCTTAGATTAGATAAAAGCGGCGAAATCGTTTAGTTATTAACTCCTTAATATTGTAAGTAAATCCGAAAAAAACGAAGAATTTTAACAGTATCTTGCAGTGGTTTATTGGGGTATTGGGATCCAATTATGAACGCAGGGACAAAACACTAATCCCAATTACCACAAAGAATTTCCGTTTAACTAATCTCTTTAAAATCTTGATCAAGATGAAACTAAGCCGATATTTTATTATAAAGATTATGTTTTTTATAATTTCAACTAAAAACTAAAAGCATGAAAATTTCATAAAGCACAAAATTTATTAAAGAACATTAGTCATACCTCAATTCAAATAAAACGGAACATTAGTTAATTGCAGGTATGACATTTGTTTAGTGCATTGTAATGAAAAAATTGATAGTGAGATTATTTTCATGTAAAACGTTATCTAAATGTCCATTAACGGCACAAGCACCTTATACCTAAAACCTAGATAATAGGTGTGTTTGAGACAATGAATCACCGCTTATTTATCTTTAAATTTATCTAAAACTGAGTATAATATACGAATTTACAAATGATACAAACAACATTAGTCTTCAAAGGAATAAGTAATTTGATAAGAATCATTAACGAATCACCACTGTTATAATTTATAGCCTTTATCCGAAGATAGACCACACCTATTTAAGTATAACGTACCTAGTCAGGTTTGATAATAAATTGCTTATTATGACGTAACAGTCAGGTGAAATCATTACTAACAAATGCTTTCAAGAGGAAAAATACTTTGTACTTCAAAGACCCCTTTAGCGTATCATTCAAAATCATTTACTTATGTAGATATCAATGCTACACGTTCCCGTATTTTTTTAAATCTACCCTCGTTCCATAGAGGTGCTTTAACAAGGAGGAGAAGAAAGGGGAGAGAGGAAAAACACCACAAAAGGGTCACATCATCACGCTACGATCGATTTCAATCCTGACGGATTTGAAATTCGTTTCCACGAACCGAACAACAACGAAAGAATTACGTAGACTTCTCTTCAACAGCATAAACTAGTGACGATGTCTTCTAAAGCTCAATGGAAACATGCCTGAAGCCGATGATCAGCAGCTACCTAAACAACAAATCCAATCTATCTTCGTAATCATTTTGTTACAGATAAAGTCCTCCAGTTCCCATTCTTTATACTCTCGACTGATTACGACAGTTACGCGATCGCCTACACGTGTAAGACGTTGAAGAAGAAACAGCGCACACATTATGGTAACCAGATTTTCGTTTATTTTACTATTCTTAGTACCCCTGCATACCCTAATGCCACCTAAATTTGGAGTGGTTGAGGGTAAAATTCCCAATCTGGATTCATGTGATAGATTCTCAAAATTATTCTTGTTTTTAAATTTGCTTGTCATCCGTAACACAAAGAATTTAAGTAGGTTAGTGTAAGTCTATTACAGTGTAAAACAAAAAAAACAAAAAAAACTAAAACATTGTAAGGAAACCTGCTTCCATAAGAGTTCTGCATAAACTTCTCAAAGGTGATAATATGAATGCCAATCCGCACTTATCAGCATGTTAGACTATAACCTGTAGCCCTCACTTTGAGAGGAGACCCGCGTGTTAAGCGTTCTTTTGATCATAATCTAAACATGTTCCAGTATTCACCTGGGTCCTCTCACGTAACAAGGAGAAGCTACAAGGCAACACCTTGAAGAAAGTGGAAGACTCTTTGTCCAAGTATACAGAACTAGCAGAACATCGGCAGTCCTTCGTGCTAAAGGAGTTTGGAAGCAATGATTGCTCTTTCACTAACAAGATGGAAACTGATTTCTTTACCAGCAACTTCTGGTAATAGCTGATTGAGTGTCAAAACGGGCTGTGATTAAATACTTTCTTATGCATTATGATCAACACTTTTATTTTGTCTAGTTAGCATAATGGTAGCCTAGTGGTTTGAATGTTGGTCTCCTAAACAAAAGTCCCGGACTATGGCCTGTACCCCTCATACTGTGAGAGGAGATCCGAGCCCAGCAATGGGACAGTTAACAGATGATGATAATAACTGTAGAATAATATAGAATTCATACATCTTATCTGTGTCAGACTATAAAGTACCGGACGGACCTTTCTCGACATTCTATAAATCTAGTATCCTTTACAAAGGCTTCATCCTTCCTCATATAAAGCCTCTTACATTTTGAGTCTTACAAATATCTATCCTCTTAATTATATAAATTATCCCAATTTAGCCCTGAGCATAGGTTCAATAATCACTCATTGAACAAGTGGATAGGTAAAGTAAATTTTTAATAGGCTTATAAAAAATCATAATCTGCATGACTATACACATTTATATTGATACTAAGAGTTTGGGCTTTGAATACACATTTCATTTAGAAAATAAATTGACTCACAGTCCCAGTTTTTCTCGTACCTACTGGTGATGTGCGACAAGTTCCCTAGATGGCGGTAGGAATAGGTTCCTTCCTAATAGAATAGATGGCGCTGAACCTTATTTTTTATAATACTGGATCTATGAACTTTGACATAAGGAGTTATGGTCGAATTTCGATCACAGAGCAGGTTCTCTTGTAATAATTGTAAAGTATAAGCTAATCAATAAGTATTTTCAAGAGGTGTTTCAAAACTTTATTTTATATAATAAGCATTAAAGAATCGGCAACAATAGGTACAGTTTATCGCATTGAATCATTAGATAGCTTATAAGAGATACTATCATCAATCAATTTAAAATTATAATGATGGTGTGATTTTATTGCGATAGCAACAAATATAACGATAGACGAGGCACGTTAAACAACACGTGTAAATAAATCGACATAATCCAAATAAATCGTATTATCTTTAATCCACGATTATCCGCCAAATAGAATGTCGTAAATACTTTGAATATTAGCCTACATTATTCGCTTTATCGAATGGTGGCATGAATCAAACGAAGATACTAAAGATATTGTGAATTTTAGTAGACTATCTTTCGCGAATTTTACTTATAATCTCGACAAAGACACTAGTCATCGTTGATGGACATACATACATACATACGCTGAACAAACATCATCCTTCTGACGCATTCGGATTAATAACAGAGAGACTACTATTCAGCAAGTGATTAAGTTGCCTATAGTCGTGGAAATAGTGTGCTAAGGTCACCAATGCAAATCTGGTCTTGCATTACCTGAGATTGCAAGTGTAGCCTCTTCTGAATATATTTCTAAAGTAATTATGGTGTTCAACACAACACATTACTTACATACTTACAGGATCTGTCAATTACAGGTAAACAAAACAACACAGCAGATGTAAAACAAAATTTAATTAGAGCAGTACAATAAAAAGTATATACAAATTTAATATTTCCAATCATAAATAGGTAAATAAAACGAGATTTATAATTCATCGGTGTTGAAGTAATAAATACTATTTTTAAAACTATTATGGTTATTAACTAGACATATTTAGAAAATAAAGAGATTGTTAATGTAAAACTTAATTAAGGAGATTCAAGTTATTTAAAGGATGCTACACACATAGACGAGTCAGTAGAAATGGACACAGGGTAGTAAAATTAACAGTAGACTTTTGCCAATCAGTTCTGATCGAATATAATTGTAGTTATTGCTTCGAATTGGCGATATGGAGTTTACGTTCCAGTTATGATCTGAGAGTCTTCAAAGTTAAAGCGAATAGGCTTTTTCTTTTAGACTGTATCGCAGCTTACGTGGACACGGCTGTGTGTTGTACGTGAATACGTTTATGTTACAGATAGTTTTTTTAAACAAAGTATTTTTACTTATGTATTTACGTCGTAAAGTAACATCAAAATGGCGGTCCTTTCCCATTCACCACGCGTCATTTTTCAGTGTTCCCGCTTATTGTAATTAATTCTTAGATCCTTTAGTTATCCAGTGATAACACAAAATGCTGAACCTATACCAGACTATGTATGTAGCAAGTCTAAATGCGAATGTCATTATCAAAGTCAATGCTAATAAACTAGGTCCGGTTTCAATTGGAGAGACTGACAGTGCTGTTGAAACTGCAAGCTGCTTCAGAGAAGTCGGTTTGGACAAGTTTTGAAGTATCCAATTCCTTATTGTTGGCGATGAAGTTGTCCACTGCAGTCTTCGCTTCTCCTTCTAGAACCTTCGCTCTTGCTAGTATCCAGGCAAAATCTGTGGAAGAACAAGGAAATTTAATAAGATCCTAGCATACATGTGTTTGTCACTGAACTCCTCCTAAGTTATTGAATTGATTTTAACAATCATTTTAAGGGAGACGAAGTATTAACAAAACGGTAATTGTTGCTGTTGTCGAAACTTCCAACCGATTTTTAGGATTCAATAATAATCTAGCTTTTAATACTGGACTAACTGGCCCTCACCCTAACCAAATTACCGCACAATCATCCTAATGCATCCCGAACACCCCAATTTCACTAATACAGGTTCCCAGTTTAAGCAAAAAGTAAGTTAAAACAATCCACAAATTCAGACAAATATTTCGTAATCAATTCTGTTAAGGAATACCATATCTAGCTTTATCAAAAATGATACCAGCATATTATACTCCAAATGATATCAGAGCGATTCTTTTGACTGAATTAGGTCTCGAATCTTCGAGTATCACAAACTAAACGTTTATATTGCCTAGAAAGACAGTTCTTATAGATTTTTTAATCTTGAAAGCAGATAAACGAGTAGTCTGATCACAACAAATGCTTGTAACTTCAATAGTAACGAGATTAGTTCAGAGAAAACAGAAGCAAAAGTCCAGTTTATCAGAGGTTCTAGATCATTCCTTAACTAGTTGATAAAAGAGACTTTGTGTCTGATCTTAAGACTGTGGTTAACGTTGATAGATAACTAGTAGTCGTGAGTATAAAAAAAAGCCCCGATATGTCACTTGCAAAATGGACAGGAATCCAATGACACCTCGTAATTATCTTAAAATCCTTCAAGCCATTAGGGATTTAGATGATGCCAAAGAATTGGACATACATACATCGAAAAACATTACCTTCCTTCTGACACAGTCGGCCAAAAGTTCGACATACGAAGTGTCTATTATATAATCGACAACATACACGGAAGTATCTTATAATAATTGGTTCAGACATAAAAATATTTATTTATATTTACGAATATTTAAATACTCATTGTTATTGCACAACATTATGAAATAAGTTATAAGTATAAGATCAGTTATCGAATGTTAAAGCCAGATAATATTGTTTTTGTACTTACTATACTTTCATTGATAGGAGGTTTTCCTCAAACAATAATTTAATCGGTTTATTTTTAAAAGTTTTACAACTACAAGAAAAACAATTAAAAACATTCTTTTTTGGCACATGATAACCTACTCGTGTATCTCATAATATCTTTTTTCTTCGCCGGTTATTTCCTAAAAGCTTTCAACTCGAAATTCAAATTATATCGCTCACTTTGGATAGTTAAAAGTAATTTTTGTCAGTAATTCTGAGCCCTCCGTAAAGTGAGGGGCCCTGTACAAGGGACTGCGCCCTTATGGGAAAACTAGGCCCGCGTAAGCACAGACGTGTATTTACAATTCATCAATCTATACTAATAATATAAAGCTGAAGAGTTTGTTTGGTAGAATACGCTAATTTCAGGAACTACTGGACCTATTTGGAAAAAGTGTTTTAGTGTAAGATAGTCTATTTATCGAGGAAGGCTATAGACTAAAGATGAAAAGGAGAGAAGCAGCAATAGAAAATATTACGAAAATAAGCAGAACCGCGAGTGATTGTGCCCAAAACATAATTCATCAAACTCTTACCTTGGTGTGTGTTGGTCGTAGCGTTATATCTGCAGTTGTAAGCAATGGCGTAGCCGTTGTAGTCTGTCGCCAAAATCATCAGGTTTGCATCGCGGGCCACGTCTGAAATGAGTGCAATTTAGTTTAATTTTAATTTTTAGCTTACGAATAATTTTTCATACAATAATAATGAAGAACATTTTATTTGGAAAATCAGCCACTAATTCTAATTCCACGAGCGTTATTAGGATACTTATAAAATAATGTTATAATAAAATATAAATTCGACATATCTATATTGTATTCTAATACAAAATCATTGATACAGTGATGTGGTGAAAACACTCAAAAACGTACGACATAATGGACAATGCACATTAACGTACTCTTCTTACTACGACTTCCTTTTTATCATTTTTAAATTGGGTTATGATAATGAAATGCATCTTAGTCATTTATGACTTTTAATTTAAGAATCTTAATTCTTTCCTGATATTATTTGCGACTTCTCAAATGAGTCATAATAATTGTATTTTAATCTTAATCCTCTGATGTTTTGTTTTTCTTTCCGTCGCTGGACTTTAGAATCGTAAGAATTATGATTAATATCACGAAAGAAAGAACTGTATGTATGTATAAAATACATGCTTTTTCTGTGATTAATATAGACAAGTGTTTTTTTGTTAATATACGAATCTATTTGTTAGTAGACAAAATTAAAAGATGCGTTAACTAGCCAACGCCTATGTCATCATTTGTGACACTAGGGGGAGCATCAGTAGCATTGTTTTCAGCTCTCAAACCTTACATAATACTCATACAGTAAAAGAAAGAAAGAAGAAAAGATAGAAAACAAAAAAAGAAAAAACTTATTAAAGAAAAATCTTATCTTAAATTAAATAAATAAAATTACCTCCGACTTTCAAAGACACGATCAACTTCGCAGTGTTATTAGCATCAGGTTGCAGTTTGGCTGTGCCGTCGATTGTGGTTTGTACCCCATTGACGATATTGGTGTTCTTCACCTTAACTCCCTCTCCGTCAGGGGTGTACTCCGCTTCAGAACACCCCCCATTCCGTTCCGACTCGTTCGGATACTTGGAGATCTCGTACCATTTGCCTGCGTACTGAAAAACAAAAAAAAAATTTTGAATTTAAAAAAAGTAAGGTGGTCGCACCAGTTATCATTACCTTATTAAGGTCATTTCTAAGTTATGTAATTTTTTTTACTTAGCTCTTTGTTAATTAGAAAAATATAGTGTTTTAAATGTGTTCCTAAAATTACTATTACGTATAAATTCACGGGTATTTTAATTTAATAATTGAGTTCACAAAATTTAATTTCATAAAAAATCATTTACATTTATTTCAACTCATACGATTCAGTTAATTAAACGAAAAAAAAAATATTGAAAAAGCTTTCATGTAAAGTAAAAATTATACAACCAGGTCAGTAAAAAACACTGTAAAAAGCGAACAAAACGAAACCAAAAAGCCCTAATTGCTGCAACCGGAAACTTGCACTAACTCACATCAAAAGCAAGGTAACAAAATACTCAATATTCGTACAAATTGTCTGCTCAACCATGCCATCAATTTATATTAACTATTTACGTACTGTACATTCGGTTATTCGAGATCTGTGGTTCGGAACGACGCTTTGTAGTGCAACCTTCACGCTTCGCGAAGTTAATTGATGACTCATTCAATTCAGCTCAATCATTCGATTCAGTTCAATCATTCACTTTATAGGATTACCTGAACGTCGATTGTAACGATTCGGTCACCGCGATTGTTCAATTAACGCTTTCGGCGCTCAATTAGCATCGTTAGCGAATTGTTCGATCAACAGCGTAGTTAGTGAAGTAGTACTTTTACAATAGCTACTGGTATACTATAGTATATACTAGCTATAATGTAGCAACTAACTTTATTATATGTACATTATATTCCTAAAGGTAATATACACCTGAATCTTATATGTGCCATGTACAGAAATATCAATAAATGTAACCAGCCTGAATGTTTGTTATTTCACTTGCTACGGTGAAGGAAAACATCGTGAGGAGACCTGCACACCTGAGAGTTCTCCATAAAGTTTTCAAAGGTGTGTGAAGTCTGCCAATCCGCACTAGGCCAGCTAGACTATGACCTGTACCCCTCACACTGTGAGAGGAGACCCGAGCCCAGCAGTGGGACAGTTATGGGTCGCGATGATGATGATGATGATTAAAAACGTAGATAAACCGGAGACATAATTATAATTTTAACCTCAACTGAAGCCGGTTAGTAACAACTTGTTGAATCATTTAACACAAACTGTGCTAACATTGAACTTACATACTAAGTACCTAACTAGTTATTTTAAAGTGTAAATTAGTATTTGCTCAATATTTTAGCAAAGTCAACATTACTTTTGTATACACAGTATCATACATAAGAGTTTTAAAAGTATGTATGTTATCACAATAATATACTGTTGAAGATGTTTTCTTACATATTAAGTGATAGATTCTTGTCTGTTATCCCCAACTGATCTGTTTATCTATGGATCATTGACATGATAAAGGAGATATTAGATATGTTAATATTCGGTAAGTACTAGGTAACTATGAAAGGGCAAAGACCTTTCTAAGACAAGTTGCTTAAATACTAGACACTCATAATCCCGCAGTAGGACTTGTATAGGGCCGTTCAAGTATTTCAGGGGGAGGAGGTGGTTTGTAAAATGTTATGTTGCGTTATATAGGTTGGGACGAAAATCGCGTTACGTAACATTGTTTCTTTACTATTAAAAATAACTTGGGAATATAATTGTAACCCGGCAAGATCTTTAAATAAAAATTGTTTATTTGTGTGTTACGTAACGTTTAGGAAGGGGGAGGGGGGGTTCAGAAAAACGTTACGGCGCGTTACCAAGAAGGACCGGAGTGTCAAAAATGTGTAACAATTGCGTTACATAATATTTGAACACTCCCTATCGTGGGTGGCATAGACACAACATCCTGGCCGCTCCTTAGTCGGAGGAGGCTAGAGTGGCTAGTTTGGCACTTAATTATTTGCGTTGCGACATTAACTTAATTATTTGCGATTGTAGGCTTGTGTGTGTTTACGAGACGATATGATCGCTCAGCGACAAAGTCCTTAAATGAAAAAAATAAAAAAAATATTTAATGGCTTTACAACTTCCACCTCGATGGGAATCGAACCCAGGATACAATGAGCGTCGATCGTACATGTTAACCATTCCGCTGTACAGGTTGATCATACCATAGAAACAGGAACATAATATCTCATCTCGTCTTTGAGTAGGATATTAATATTCTTTTATTATTAGGTAATACATAATATTTAGTTGTTATTCTGATAGTGAAGAATGGTTGATAACGACACCTCGACATGTGATAACCTAATGTATCTACATTGGCAACTATGAATATCTGTTTTTATTATATTTTTGTAACGAATATTAATATGATACGATGTGACAGGTGGAAGTAATTTTTTTTTGTAAATAAAAATAATATTTTTAACCTAATCCATACTTCAGGGGACCCAGTTCGTAATTAGTCTAACAATTCAGCGGGGAAATGCTGCTAGCGTTCTTGGTACGATGCCTACCTTGGATTTTTTTAGATAATATTAAGTAAGGTAAGATGGGGTAAGACTAACACACGGGGCAAGACTAACACTGTCTATTATCTCGATACGTATAACTTAAATACGAAATTCTTCCAGTCTGTAAGATAGAACAAACGTAAATGTTCTCGGCTAAAACACACACACATGTCGTTTCTTCAAGTTGTCGAGATAATAGACAGTGTTAGTCTTGCCCCGTGTGATAGTCTTACCCCACCTTACCTTATATATTTTGTAAATATATCTTAGGCTTTTCATGTTATTTAGGCAGTATTATAAGTATTTAGTTTATTTTTTTTATATTTTTAACCCTTTATACATACCTACATAGATACACGCTTGAAAACAATAGAGAGATATTTCCGCCTTTGTTACTTCACGTTCTTAATCACAGATTGCATAAGGAAATTATGCGGACAATTACAATTGCAGACTTAGGCTTATTTTTAATAGCTAGGCCATTCTAAGAAGTTAAAAATAATATATGGACTTAATTTTGTTTTCTTGTTTTTAAGAACTTGATTGTTTTTTAGTTAAAAGCGTAGTTACAGTGTTAAATTCCTAGAATTTTTAGTTAGTTACGATCTATTATGGTTATAGCTATGGAAATATTCTTAGTTCTGGCCACGCAATTTTTTTTCTAGATTAGAATGCCTGATGTCCTTTGCTAAATATTTATTACAACTAAACAACCTCCTAAACCCCCTTTACCCATTTCCAAAAAAGGATAACTAAAGCAAGATAATTGATAAATAAAAATAGCACTTACTGCTGTGACATTAAAGTTCTCAACAGGTTGTAGTACAGGACAGTTGCCTTCATGAACGACGCCGGCAGCCGCGACCGTCAATACTCCGAACAGTAAGTACCACATGATAATCAACTTTGACCGTCCGTAGCGCAAGATAGACTGACCACCGTGGGTGTTAACCCCCCCTTATATACCATCCAAGTTAAGGTCACAGACCATCTAAAGGATTATTTAATCGAGAAGATTACTAGCATGTCTCCAAGATGTTCTAGAAACTTCTGTCTAAGTGTTTTGGGTTAAGCAAAGTGATTTTTAATTAGGCTTTTTTAGTTTTAAATTTTTGTCGTACGAATTACTATATGTTATGTTTTTCCTTTTCACTTAAGTACATCTTCTTTATGTTTTCTATTAATCTAACTTATTGTTTACTTATGCATATTTGCTGTCCTTAAAAAAATATCGAATTTATCAATCATTTTAAGTCACTAGGAAGTAATAGAGGTAGTAATAATTCCTAGATAGAAAGAGCGCATTTCTGAGTTCAGTGCAAAAAAATTGTTTACAAACGATGGAAATCTAATATAAGTTTAACTTATGAACTCTTTTAGGTGTAAACGAAATTACTAGTTATTATTTTTATTTATTTGTCTTGTCACAATTAACCCTTTCATTCCCACTGACTAGTTCTAGGCTCGTATAGAACAAGAGATGTACAACGTATCTACCTTACCTTAAAAGTTCGAAAGCTCAAAATTACGTAAGGCTCAATTCGCTGACTTTGAAACCCATTAAAATTATTATAACAAAATCTCATCATAACTTTTTATTAGAGGTGCGTGCCATGGGATTTGAACCCAGGAACTCCCGTTAAAAAGACCAACGTTTAAACCACTAGGCTATCTCTGCTACAATTTCATCACCATCATCATCATAATTGCACCCATGCCTGTCCTACTGCGGTTAATTCAGAAGCAAAAAAGTTCATTTGTAGATCATGATCTTACCTTCAACTATCAGTCAACAAAGGGGCCTGACCATCCGTAACTAATAACAGTCCCATTTACTTATAACAAACCAGAATAATTTATTGTTATCTATGAATGCAATTGGATGGAGTGATGAAACGTGGCCTGAATTGGAAGGCCTTAGTGCAAACCAGGTTGTCATATGTTAATAGGTACTTAGGGGCTGTTCAAGTATTACTTATGCACTATTAGGTGGGTTTAGTGGTGATTACGTCAGCAGTTATTTACGATTTCTACATTATACTTATAGAAAACTCAATCAATAAAAAAATAAAAGAAAGGTACATTATAACAATGTTTACACAAGCATTTAAGAGCTTAATTTACTTTTATTAATCCGGGGGGTGTAAATAATTGTGATAAATCTTTTTACTTAATACTTGAATTGCCCCTTAGACTAAGTAGGTAAAAATAATGATTATGGCTTCAACCCATTAATGGCCTGCTACAAAACATGATGTCTCCTCATAACTGAGGAGGCGTTGAAGATATTCTACCACGCTGCTTCAATGAGGATTTGTAGAGGACGACGTAACATAGTATACACACAATATAATATATTATACATAATAGTGTGATAATTTCCATAATTATTCTTTTTTTTTAAATCTATACTCGCAATTATTTTGATTTACATTCAGTACTGACTGGCCATAAGCAGAGAAAAATAATAAAGAACATAATAATAAGATTTGAATTTCGAATTGGGACTATTGGCGGGAGCTCGGACAATCGAGTGCAATTTCCACTTTTTGTGAGGTTGTGAAAAAAAATCGCAGAGATTAGGTATGTAGAATACTTGGATTTGACTTAATAAATAAATCTCTACATTATAAGCAAATATAAAAATAATAATTGAAAGAATTCATGTCTTTCTAGTTAATAAAACTACGCGAAAAATTTTGGGAACAGTATAAAGATATCCCTTACTAATTGTAATGGTTGATGATGCCAAATTAGTGAATTGTTATTTACAGCAGTTTCTGATTGATTAGCCTTGACTGCGCGTTAGTAAGTGAACGTTTCCCCAAACAAAGCTAGGTATTGTTAAAAACATGCTTAACGCAAGTGCCAACTATAAGGAAATTGTGTTTTTAAATTCTTAAAAATCCATTCTTCAAACAGATTCTTAATTTAAATTCGCAGAAAAGCTGTTTACTTGGTTTACGTCAATTTGACGAAGTTAACGTGACAATGTGAAGTTATTCTATTTGTGAACTTTGAACTTAACTATGACGTATTATTTATGAAGCGTTCAAAGGCTTGCGGCTTGCGTTAATCCTTAATTTCTTAGTTTTAGACAAGGTTAAGTAACTGATGGCGCGGTCAGAAACGAAATGGGTGACCGTTACTTGCAAGACTTCTTTAACGTTTCTTCGTTACGTTAAGCATTGGTCACGGTTGCGTTTACTACATATGATAGTCTTTAGATCATGTTTAGGCCCTAGAAAGGCTTAAAAACTCCTAACGTATATTTGCTAATATTTACTTAATTTAATTTGGACTTTAATTAATATATAGACCTACCAATATCCGAAAATTAAGCAACTGAATTTGTAACAAATATGCCACTTACGTCTTTCTTACTCGAAACCAGCGCAATTAATCACCTCTAGTTTACTAGCGAAACTATATTGACTTTAAAAGAACAAGTTCCTTCATTCTATTGTGATTTTTGCCACTGTAAATTTCCATCGTTTCGAGAAGCATCTAGTACCAGTTCAGTAACAACATTAATCAATTGCCTCCAAATTGTTCAACAAGCGTCTTCCTTTAAGCTTTCCATGTGCAATCTCAATTATCTACTGAGACGGCGATTGTTTATTTTTACAAGCACTTGGTTGCTAGCAGGGATGTAGCTGATCAGATAATTTATTAAGCACTGCTATGAGCACAATTGCTTGTTTCTAGAAAGCTCTTTCTTACATTTGTCTAAATATGTCGCGATGTTAAGAATGGAAGGAAACTTAACTATTCATTATAAATATTAGATTTTTTAAGGCAATATTACTAACTGTTGTTTGGTAATTCTGAAGTCTAGTAGCTCGTCTGGACTACATGTTGGTAAGTATTCGTCATAGCACAAAAACATCAGTCACTCGTCAAATGAAATAGGGAGGAATACGACAAATAATTTTAAATCTCAGATCAAAAAATGTGTAGTCTGAGTCTTCAGAACAAAAAAAATAGGTATTTTTTTTATTTTTTTACGATTTGAAGTATGTCACAGAGCACGGCTTATCGAGTTAAGTACCGGAAAACGTTATTATGTGATAAGTACCTACGTTATGTTTTTTTTACTGAGCTCATTTGTTCCAAAGTTTCAGTCTATGTCTCTGGTACAGATATTTAACGATTTGATGAGCGTCTTCAGTGACAACATTGGTACCATTAATACATCACCAGCCAAGAAGTAAGGAGACAGTATAATAAATAGGTAGAAATTAATTCAACATTTTTATCGACTATTAGAATTATAACGAGTAATTTATTTAAATGTATAGATAAATAGAAGTCTAAAAATAAAACCTACTACATGATAATTAACTCATTATCGTCTTTGTAGAAAACCGAAAAATATATGCTTATAATTTATACATGTTTTTACTGATTTTGTTAGTTCGATAGTATAGAAATAAAATGTTGGCTTGACTTCACCCTTCATAACAAGCTAAGCGAGTGTTACTTGTGGGATATTCCCAATAATTAAAGCGTTCGGGTTGTTTGGTGATTAGTGGATACAACCATAGTAGCAAAATTCTGAAAGTGCTCTATGAGAAAAAAAAATTGGGAACCTCAGGTCTAGATTAACAAGTTTTGATATTGGCTTGATAGTTCTTCAGAAAATAGGCGCGTACTAGGCAGCAAGGCTGCGGCAGCCGATATATTTGAGGAATTCGTAGCTGCGTAAGTGTGCGGGTTCCCGTGCAACGTCATAATGTTCGTCTGGCTGCCTGGTGCGCGCCTATTGTTATATAGTCTGTCGTTTGAATACTGTCAATCCGAACTTAACTGGTGTATATGCAACCCTCGATCTTCCCAAATGGGGGCAGGGAAAGGGAGGGGGGTTGGTACTCATCCTAAATGTGGCTTAGTACTCATACACTACATCTTCTTGACCTCAACTTACCTATGTATTCTTTAGCTGACTACACTAGAAACCTAGGCTTTATTTGATTCTAAAGTGAAATGATATTCACCTAAGTGAATTCCATCTTCAATCACCATTATTCCAACTGAACTAATAAACGCTAATTATGATAAATAAATGCTTAAACATTTTTATCAATGCATGATCATCAGCATGTGTATTCCTATCTATAGAATTCATTATTGATAATGTTGAGTGAGTTGATAATAACAGTGACGTCAGAGAATTTACAGTATTTTATGGCATTAAATTCATTCATTCATTTTAACACCTAATCTAATTTACTGTCAAGTAATTATTGGTTTTTTCTTCCCGACTCATCATCTTAGTTAGAAATGAAGTATGTATTTGTCGTTTATGGCTAATGATAATTTTATTGTCTATCAAGACGTTAGAAGTTACTGTGGAAACATAGTCATACATTGATAAATTTTTGTTTTTATTTTGTAATTAATTAACAAACTAAGGATACAGACATTTCTTGGAAAAATTAGATTTCTTTTACAGTATAAGCAGAGAATTATTTAGTCACTCAGTTCAACCACATGCGTTTCCAAATTCTACCAATTAACTACCAAATTTCTTCACAATGACAGACAAACAGTAAGTCGTATTAAATTGAAATTACCGAAACACGCCTTCGACCAAAAAGTAGATAATATGATAAGATTCCACATAAATATGATAAAACAATAGATGGATCACCATTTTGTCGTGCTGATTGAAGTGGAGTGGCGTAAAAAAATATGATCTCATAATGTGGAAAAATATTTTAGTGTTTAGTCTTATAGGACTTTTAGATTTAAGCAGTGCTCAATTGGTGCAGTTTGGACAGTGTAATCCTAATATACAGTTGGAGGCTAACTTCAATTTGACAAAAGTAAGTTTTTTTTACCCGACTAAGTAAGATCGTGACGTTTTTCGAGCGTACGCGTTTCTAATTCTTTGGTAGGCTTTATTGCTTGCACGGTTTGACGGATTTTAACATGTGAGGTTTCAATGCATTCTTCTTCATTTTATGAGTAACACAGCCTATTTCTTTTTGGTATCCCCCCCTCCCTTAATTTTTCGCAGCGGTTTTTTTGGTTTTCTTATGTTTGACTGTTTGTGGTTAAAAGCCACTATGGAAGATCTTAAAAAAAAACACTGTAAATAATTTAATTCTGAATCTTTTAGTCGTGTTCCAAAATCCATAGCGTGGTATTTCAATAGCCTCAATAGTTTCATTCATCCCTTAGTTTATCACGTCAGGTGCTGCTAACCTTCAATCTTTGCATACCTTTAGAAAATTTTCATCAAATTGAACAGCTTTTGCTAGGACGGTGTTTCAATATTTTCCATAATTTAGCTGGTCCCTTAAAGTATCTGTACAACAGCTCCACTAACTGGGTTTAACATAGCCCTGAGCCATACTTCTTTTAAATTATATCACAATTTCTGTAATAAGATTGGTTCAGCAGTTGAAGGTCGATCATAACAAACGGTACGTTTGGATTTTGTGATATACAGATAGTAAGACTAAGAAGACACAATGATTAGGATTTAACTATCTAATTCTCATGCCGCCTTTCAAGTTTAATCCGATCCACTTTGAAATATGATTAGTGAAATACATGTCACACGTTCGCTAGTGACAAACTGCTGACTCATAGACGATATCAACAACTGTAAGATAGTTACTTTTTTAAAGCTGTTGTCAAGAAAACAGTCGGATATACTCATAGTGATATTTAGCAGGAAAGATAATGTCTTAGTTAATAGTTAAGATTAGATACAAGGCACATGTTTCTTTATCATTGAGGAGCCGTACAGAGTATTCCAAAAAATAAAAAATGGTTTAAAGTTGGACCCTTCAGGTATTTATATATAACTGTATCATCATCACGACCCATAATGGTCCCACTGCTGGGAGCGGGTCTCCTCTCAGTTTGAGGGGTAGGTACAGGCTATAATCCACCACGCTGGCCTATCGCGGATTGGCAAATTTCTGAGAACTTTATGGAGGACACCCAGTTGTGCAGGTTTCCTCACGATGTTTTCGTTCAATGTACATGTGATACGCATATAACATAGTATGTAATAGGTATATTACTTATTGAACTAGGGGTGCGTGCCGTGGGGTTTGAACCCAGGAACTCCTTTCGAAAGACTAACCTTCAAATCACTAGGCCATCACTGCTTAAATGTATATTATTATACACCTGTTTTATGTAATATTGAAAGCGCCTGATGCCGAGTGATACTTCAAAGAGTGTACGGCCACTCCCTTATCATAACTTTATAACCCTTGTTAAGTTATAAATAATGAGCAATACATGAAATGTAAAACACTTTTTAAATCAAATTCGTAATCAATAATCTAAAATAAAACTGCGGCCTAATATAAAAGGTTTGCAGTCTACGACAATAAAGATAAGTATTGTAATGAAGATATAGATGATAGCGTGATATCTAAACATGAACTAACGTTATCTTTATCACCAACATGTACAGTCAAACTTGAATTAGATCAGGAACTAGCCTTCAATCTAGGAAGTAATATATCATCAGATATCATAGTTGTAATCGTAGACCTGAATTGAAAAACTAACCAACGGAATTCTTTTTCAATTCTGGCCAAAGATGCCAAAGCCTCTTGAATCGGCAATATTATGGAATTAGAAATTACAATTCCATGGATTAATATCGATTTAAATTTATATAAAGAAGCATGTCCTCCCATACCTTTCGTTAATATTAGTAGCTTAGTTAATTTGAGCATAGAGGCATTCCGGACTCTTTTGTCACTGACACACAAGCCCTTAGCTGAAACACAAGTCGCTTGACGGTTGAATAGAGCAGAAAGAATATTTAACTAATACTGATAGCATGTAGTGTACGACTTAAGTATCAAAGATTTAACCATTTGTCAGTCAAACATTAAAAGACTGAATACATTTCCAATTGGCATGACATTCTAATTAGTAGATTTAATTACCTAAATGTAACATCTCAGTTCGCAGGACAATGGTACGGTATAAGCAGAACAGACAGCCTCTTGCAAAGTGCAGATTGCTCCACCCTCAGTTTGACAGCTACTGAAGATGACATAACTTTCATCAATGAGGCAGTCAATAATAACTTCAGGGAGGTAGTGACAGGAACCGCTACGCTTCAGGAAGGCACAGCAAGGTTCACTTTAAACACGTCCATCACAGACAACCGTAAGTTTAATTTTTATTTGTCTACAATATTATTAAGACCATTTCTAATACGGCGAATAAATTTTTCGTATTGATATAAGTTCTCTCTCTAAGATCTGGCTACCACAAACGTGTAGATTGAAGAAGTCCATCTAAGGCCAGTTTGAATCTGAAATCAAAATGCTATCTCTGTTCGTGGTACAGAGATAAGAATTTCTTAATGATTTTCCGTTATTTCTGTTCAGCAATTTTCTGTTCTTTTAAACAGCCTTGAGAAAATTGTTTTTTTTTTATACTTTCTATATTACTCATGTATAAACGACTCTGAGTCTTACGAACATCGTATATCTGTAATTACAGCTGTCGATTTCTGGATTCTCTCTACTGATTACGATAACTTTGCCCTGGGATACGCCTGTGTCAACCGTGGAAATGTTCAAAGAGAAGGTAAGCTTAATAATGTCTTCCATAAACTTTATTTTCTCACACAAAACTGAATGCTCCACCGATCTACATTGGAGCAGTGTGAAAAGGTATATCTAATGTAAATCTCCTCATCAATGAAGTATCATTCAATAGACCAGTAATGGGTTGAATCTAATATGTTTAGGTGATGTCAATTCATCAATTCAAATAGGCCCTAAAATGACAAATTAAACTTTTTGAAATATTATTGCCTAATTCATTATCAGCCGGTGCGTAATAATCTCACCAGGTGATAGCAATCGATTCTGATTATGTCAACTTTTCTTGATAAAAAGGTAGGTAGATAGATATGTGAAGCTGAAACAAAAAATATAGTAAGAATAAAATAAGTTTTTGCTTAAAATTTTTAGACTCCCCGTAGTATGTAGTATCCTAACTGCATTTTAAATCGTGCCATGTACTCGTACCTCAATCCATTAATGGCCCACTACTGAACACGGCTCTCTCCTCACAACTGAAGAGTCCCCGAGTATACTGCTCTGCTGTGAATTGATGGAAGGGTTAATTCTCAACACAAGAGTCGGAAGTTTACATACCGCCCGAATGCCCTTAACCGACAGCATAAAGTGCCCTCTGAAGCACGAAAGCGCTGAAGAAATTTTATCACGCTCAACCATTCACTTTCCAACTGCGCTCTTAATTCCTTTTCGATGTCAATCACTTGGTAATGATGCCAGCCACGGGGCTTCTACAAGTAAGCTTTAACCTTTGGTCTCTTCACATTGTTTTTAATATTTTCAGTGTACATCTGGCAATTGGGACGGGAGACTAATTTTGATCGATTTCCATTGTTATTGACACTAATGAATATGACCCTTTCAAATAACTTGGGAATAACTTTAGAAAACTTAAGGCCAATAGAACACTCGGAAAAGGCTTGTCATGTACATCCCAATATAGCTCCTGGTGAACCAATTATCCTACCTGGACAATGTGATCAAAATATTGCGGTTCTTCAAGATTTTAATCCAGCCAACGTAAGTAAAAACAATTTTGTAGGTACCGAATAATACTCCTCGTCTTTATTATTAACTCACACAGTAGTTATCAATTTATTATGAACGTTTTGCAAATTTTAGGTTTTGTATCATCAGATCAAATCGATTGATGGGAATGATAAATCAGCTGCAGAATCTTAGATATTATCTTTTGATTCCAAATCTAATTTACCTGAAACTAAGTAATTAAAAAGATTTTCTGATAAAGATAGGAATTAATATTAAATCATACTTTTGAATCCAAGTCCTAACGTATTAAAAACAGTTCTCAGGCATTTGGCACAACATCGCAAGTTATTACACGGATAATCAGATGGGAACGTGTCAGAGGGCACAGTACACTCTGGTTGGGAACGTGGTGAATATTGAAAACAGTGAGGTAGTGAACCAAACGCTCAGAGTCATCACCGGCTCAGCAGTAGTCACCAGCGATGATGGTAGCGCCAGATTGATGGTCACCATACAAGCAGCGCCAGGCGGTAAGAAAAAACGATTTTCCATCACCGAGAATCAATAACAATTTAATGATTTTTATAAAAGCAGCAATAATGACAATGTATACTTTTATCCGTAATTCGCACACTCTCAATGTACTGGTATTAAAGCAACTTTTTTATTGCAGTAACTTCTCAAAGAGAACTATTAGTGCTGGCTACAGACTACGAAAATTACGCAGTTTCCTACGCATGTGAAAACCTTGTTAACAATCAGAAAAGAGGTAAGTACAAAACATGAAAATAAAAAAAACTTAACTAGCAACTTCTTTTAAAGCTGAAAGAATAAAGAGTGATGTCTGTACATAACCATTGTAGTTTAAATTATTCCTTATTCACGTTAATAGTATCGGATTTGGTCCGACTAGTTTTGGACCATTCCGATACTCTTTTTCTAGATCCTTCACGTCTTTTGTTACCGAATCCGAATGGTAGTAAATTTTTTCATGATATTGTTTCTTTGCAGTAAGCAGCTGGATTATAAGTAGGTCTCGTACCTTATCTGAAAGTGCCCAAACAGCGGTGAATGCTGTTATTGATTCATATCTGGATCTAAACGAGAGATTCTTTACTGATATTGATCAAAGCGACCCGGGCTGTTTTTACTTCCCCGAACCAGCATCTGGTCAATCTGTCATCTTCCGTGGTCAATGCGACATGAATATTCAAGCTATGCCCAATTTCAACGCCTCATTGGTAAGATAAGATTTACTGTGAGGACAATAAATCTTTGTCCCATATACTGTCTAGTTTATTGTCTATAGTCGACGACATACGGACCGACGACGTACAATGGGTCCTGGGTCCGATTCCCAACAAGGCAGAAATGTGAATGATGAATATAATTTTTTCTCGGTCTTCGATTTGTTATCCATGACATCTCTACACATCTAATTATTTATACTGCAAATCTACGTGTATGAGCATTTGTACAAATATCTTTTTGAATTCAGTAACCATAAAACATCCAGTTTTTGCTCATAAAAAAATTCTAAGAAATGTCACTTTTCAGTACTTGGGAACATGGCACAACATAGAATCTTACCCTTCTGTTTGGGAATACGGTACTTGCAGCAATGCGGTGTATTCCCTTGGTGATGGAGTGGTTGACGTATTCAACACGCAAGTTGTCAATCAAACCTTAGACATCATGGAAGGGTTTGCAGTAGTAGCATCCACTGACGGTAGTGCAAAGCTTGATGTCACGTTTCCAATTGCTGGTACAAATCGTAAGTAAAATCTTGATTCGATAATACCGTAATTTGATAAAATAGTTCGTTTTTGAATATCAATGATGTACGTAATTTAGGCTAACCTGTGGCACAGGACAAAGCTTGAGTTTGTGTCAAAGCTTTAGTAAATTTCCTATTTTATAAACTGTACTTTAAACGAACTCAATAGCAAGGTGATGAAATATTTTAGGCTCTTTTTACTTTAATTATACATAAGTAACTTTTTATGTACCTATAGAATTATAAATTAATATTATAATCGATAATCTGTTCTTTATTTCAGTGACAGTCACAACCAACTACTGGATTTTGGATACCGATTACGACAGTTATGCCTTGGTGTACAGTTGCCAGAATCGCAACGAAGATGAAATGCAGGGTATGTTTACCAAATGGAGATTTTTTTTTTTAATTCCCATAATCCCTGTTTATAACTTTCTATTTATAATTCGCAGTATGGAGCTGGAAACTTAGCCGAAGAAGACAACTGACAACTGAAGCTAATGCGGCTATTACCAAAGTCATGGAAGGTATCGACGTTTTAGATGAGAGGTATTATTGGACCATGGATCAAACTCAATCCGGTTGCTTCTATATCCCTGAGCCTCAACCTGGCGTTCCTGTAGTGTTCCCTGGACAATGTGACACATCCATACCAGTTGTGTCTGACTTCAACATGACATTGGTTAGTATTTTACAAACCATAAAAAAAAATTGCTTAAAAAAGTGTTTGATCCATTACAAGGGAACTTAGCTCCAGATTGATTTTATGATTTAGAACAAACTTTCTGTATGTATGTGCTAAGTTTATACAAGGGAACTGAGCTCTAAGAGTTAATTTAGGACAAGTTTTGTATATGTATGTGCTAAGTTTATTCAATCCCTTCAATTGTATCTACTTACTTTACATTTTGCACATCATTTCTCTTTTCAGTTCCAAGATCGTTGGTTTGAATACCAAGCATATCCAAAAGAGCAGCAATCAGGACAATGCATCAACCATCTATACGAGTACAATGATGACAATAACAACCTGATTCTGGAGTCTTTTAACGTCATTGATCAGTTCTTGACTTTGACTAATGGAGTACTCTCCTTTAGTTCAGCTGAGAACAACGGCAAATTGACTTTAACCGTGTTCACCGCTGAGGGAGGTAAGAATCTTTAGCTCTGCTATATAATTCTAGTTTAAATTACCTCTTTGCCAAAAGATTTTTCGCAAATATGCTAATTAATGTTATGTTTATTACAGAAATATCTTTTCCATTCTGGATTTTGGCTGTGGATTACAATGATTACGCATTAGCTTACAGCTGCGTTAATATCGATGAATATTTCCAAGGAAGTAAGTATAACGTCATCTCTATCAAGAGATTTAAAACTTTCATAAAGCATAATCAAAAAACACAGTGATACGTTAACCTTCATTTCTCGTGTGCAATTGTTCATAGTTGCTCTGGTTGAATTCCACTTGAATTTATCAATTAAGTACGTTTAGAAATACACAGAAGATAGATTCAAAGTATGGAAGAAAGAATTTGCTAGAAGTTATTTGATTTACTATTTACAGTATTCAGCTGGAAGCTTACCAGAACTAGAGGAGAGCTATCAGCAGCGGCCAACACTGCTATCAACAATATCATGTCAAACCATGTGGTTCTGGATCAAAGTTACTTCGAAGACATCGACCAATCACCAGATGCTTGCTTCTTCTTACCTGAAATTCCTCCTGGAGAACCAATCATCTTGCCTGGTCAATGTGATCCGAATGTTCCAGTTGTACAAGACTTCAATGTTACTGGAGTAAGTACTACAAGCTTTTATTGCAGAAGCTTTACAAGTCTAACATCTAATAGAACGTAACAATTCAGTAGGGCTATGGCCAATTTGAAAAATTTGGATCTGGAGATATATAATCAATTTAATATTATTTTTAACTGCTATATCTTTGATGTAGCTCCTGACTGTACTCTTTGGTTCAAATGTATTCTATTCAATTCAACGGTACGGTGAAATGAGTCATCTGCAATGCATCTTTATACTTTTTAGAAACTCATTAACCAATTAGCGATTTATGTCTATTTTCAATTTCAGTATTCAGGCCTTTGGCTTCTAATTGAAAGTTATTACGCTGAAGCACAAACTGGTACTTGCAATGATGCCACCTATACCCCGGACGGATCTACAGTCATCGTATTCAACACTCAAGTCGTCAATGAAACCTTGAAAAATATTACTGGATCAGCAGTATTGGCAAGTGATGATGGTAGCGCCAAGTTATCAGTCACATTCCCTGGTAGTAAGTATTAATCATTGTTTATAGACTGAGTAATTTATTTTCAAACATCTACTTAAATTCTTACCTCCTGCGAATTTTACTTCTTCTTCTTAGATTTAAGTCTAGCGTTTCCATTTGATATTTCAGTATCTAAGTTATATTAAAGGGTTTTTAATTAAATTTCATTTAAATCATCTGTATTCGTGTGGTACTTGAAACATTATTCAATTATTTTTTTCACATTATAGCACCTGTCGCAGCTAGTTACTGGGTCCTTGACACCGACTATGATTCGTACGCCCTAGTCTACAGTTGCGTGAACTTAAACAGTGAACAACGAAGAGGTAAATTAGTAATATCTTTCTTCATTCAATAAACTGGCTTTAACAAAATTATTTTAAGTTACAACGTCAGTAAATACTTTCAGATTTCTGTTTTTAAATTTAATACGAATCCTTAGAAAAAAAAGTATATCGACCAGTGAAATGTAGGCCAGTGCTTCTAAATTTTTTGCCACTATCATAGCAATAATGCTATATTTCAATATTTCCAGTTTGGAGTTGGAAGCTAAGCCGTACTGATGAATTAACAGAAGAGGCGCAAGCCAATATTAATAAAGTAGTGAACAGCGTCCAGGTTCTAAACAACCGATTCTATGAAAAAATTGACCGATCTGATGACGGTTGCTTCTACTATCCAGAACCTAATCCCGATAAACCTGTAATCTTTAGAGGTCAATGTGACGAAAACATCCCTGTTGTTACGACGTTTGACCCTGTTAGAGTAAGTACAAAAACGTATTGAGTTCTAGGCTATGACCCAAATATTCTAGCAGAGGTCTTAAAAAGCCATTAGCTTGTAAATACATGACATTAAATTGAACCAAGTGATTTTTTATTTATAAAGTTTACCAAGACCGTAATTAATGAAAAGATGACATCAGTCTATTTTTATACTATAAGAGATGTTAAGTAGTAGTACTCGATATAGAGACTCCATGGTCATTTGAACCCTAAAACAAGACCAGGTTTAAAACATACTAGATTAAGTATTTTTTTAATGTGTGTACAATATTAAGATTTTTTCTTTCAGTACATGCAATTATGGCATGACGTCCAGTCGTATCCCACCGGATTTCAAGATGGCACTTGCAATAACGCTTATTACACTTTGGTTGATGGTGAGGTTGACGTTTTTAACACCCAAGTCATCAACCAAACCTTGGATACTATCAACGGTGTTGCCAGATTGGTCTCGTCTGCCAACATTGCCAAGCTTATCGTCTCCTTCCCCATAGGTGACACCAATCGTAAGTTTACTTAAATCTTTATGCCATTATACTGTGATACTTAAATGAAGACTAT
Source organism: Lerema accius (assembly GCA_001278395.1). Classification (NCBI taxonomy): domain Eukaryota; kingdom Metazoa; phylum Arthropoda; class Insecta; order Lepidoptera; family Hesperiidae; genus Lerema; species Lerema accius. Next base: position 621,298 of record LGAG01000075.1, read on the forward strand.
AGTCTGAGGACCTTTAGGCTAACACAATTTCTCCATTTCAACAATCCTACTAATATTATAAATGTGAAAGTTTGTAAAGATGTTTGGATATTTGGATGTTTGTCCCTCCTTCAAGCTCTAACCGTTCGACGGATTAATCTGAAACTTGGCACACAGATAGTTTGCATCCGGGAATAGGACATAGGATATTTTATCCCGATTTTAGGTTCCTTTGGGATGAATCGTATATTTTTTTTAACTACTCTTCTGCGGGCGAAGCCGCGGGCGACGTCTAGTATAAATATATATTTGGAAACACTTCCACCAAAAACCCATTTTCATTTTTTCTCAACTTTTTTCCCTACTAACCAATATAAACGAAGATAATTAATAATGTTTTTTTTATTTTTCTTCCCAGTCACAACATACGCTGATTATTGGGTGTTGGCTACAGATTACGAAAATTATGCACTAGTTTATACTTGCGTCAATCAAGAAGGCAATCGACGACGAGGTAAGACAGAATTGAAACAAAATCTAATGTTAGTCATGTTAGATAAGTGGATATTTTATAATATATAATCCTTACTAGAAGACCGAGCAGACTTTGTTCTGCCACATATTTTGTCTCTTATTTGGATCAATTTTCATGTATCTTTAAACAACGCTCATCGTATACGTAATTTTTTGCTATGGCGGCGTTTTCCCTGGTCCCTAAAGTATCTTGAAATCAGCACCACCTCCCGAATCCATATGTGGCTGAAAACCATATTCGATCTCTCTAAAATACCTCACAATATTTTTATTGAAATTGGACAAGCTGTTTAAGAGGAGTTCGGTAAAAACACGTACCCTGTGTTTTTATATATTAAGAAGATAGTTACAACAGCTCAATTAACCTGTTCTTTACTAAGAGTTCGAACGAGGTGGCATAAGTTAATTGAAAAGACGAAGCTTAATCTTTAATGTTTGTCCAATTATCTACTTAATACATTCTATAACTCATAAAAAAAATCTTTCCTTTTACAGTTTCTAGCTGGAAATTGAGCAGAACCAAGAGTTTATCGGAGAGTTCTAACAACGCAATTAACGCAGTCATCGAAAATATACCAGTGCTGAGAAATCAATACTATATACAGAGAGACCATACTCCAAGCGGCTGTTTCTACTTCCCTGAACCTCAGCCTGGTGTTCCAGTGGTTTTCCCTGGTCAATGTGACAATACCATCCAAGCTATGCCAAACTTCAACTTAACTGCGGTAAAATATGATGAGTTATAATAACATTAATTACTAGAAGATAGTGCAAGCATTGTCCTGCTAACTTAATATCTTGTCTTTTAAAGTTTGGTTTTGATCCCTTAGTTTTTGTCATCAGA
>LGAG01000075.1:624044-646677 GCA_001278395.1 Lerema accius
TGTTAGAACAACCTAATATTAACCTGTTCTTTATTAAGAGTACGAACTAGGTGGCAAATGTTAATTGAAAAGACGAAGCTTAATCTTTAATGTTTGTCCAATTATCTCCTTAACAAATTCTATAACCCATAACATTTTTTTTCTTTTCTTTTACAGTTTCTAGCTGGAAATTGAGCAGAACCAAGAGTCTATCGGAGAGTTCCAACAACGCAATTAACGCAGTAATCGAAAATATACCAGTGCTGAGAAATCAATACTATATACAGAGGGATCATACTCCAAGCGGCTGTTTCTACTTCCCTGAGCCTCAGCCTGGTGTTCCAGTAGTTTTCCCTGGTCAATGTGATAATACCATCCAAGCCATGCCAAACTTCAATTTAACTGCGGTAAAATATGACTAACTTAATATTATCTTGTCTTTTCTAGTTTGGCTTTGATGCCTTAGTTTTTGTCATCAGATACTGCTAAACTTATATTTTCATTTGCCTTTAGTAAATGCTCATCATATCGGATAAATTTTGCCTAAGTGACATTTCACTAATGGTTTGGCTGGTCTATTGAAATATCTTGAGAACTGCATCACCTATCAAGCTCTATATGCGACTCGAAACCTTACTCAGTTCCTCTAATATACCTAACAATTTTTTTTATTATATTGATGATGATGATGATGATGTTATTGATGATGATTATAATATTTGCAGTTCCAAGGCAGCTGGCATGAAATCCAAGCTTATCCAAAAGAGCAACAACCTGGACAGTGCATCAGTCATCTTTATACTGTAGGAACCGGAAATACGTTCAGTCTTCAAACCTCTAGTGTTCAAAACCTAGATCAAAACATCGTCATTAGCTCCGCTGCAGTAACATCTACTGATGGCTCTGGAAGACTTGCAATTACTACCCCTACTGGAAATACTAGTAAGCCTAAATTATGCTGTTTTTATGCTGTTACTTAAGTCCTTTTTCAATTAGGCACAATATTTCAGACAGACTATCGCCATATAATGTTTATAAGATTGTCACTAATGATTTCCATTTCCATTCAATATGTTTTATTTTCCAGCAATCACTATTCCATTCTGGATATTGAACACTGACTATGATGACTACGCACTTGCCTATAGCTGCGTCAACATAGCAGAGGATTTCCGGGCAGGTAATGGAAATTTTGTTTTTATTGTAGTTATTATTGTTTCATTAGTCTTTTCATTTTCAGACAGCAATGATATTGTTATCTATCGCACAAATAACTCTCTACACGTATCAGTTGAAATAAAATTAGAAGTAACCATTCCTTTGTATTTTTAGTCTACAGTTGGAAGCTCAGCAGAACCAGACAGTTATCAACAGAAGGAAATACAGCCATAAGCAATTTTATAGAAAATTCAAATATTGAAGTACTAGGCAACCAGTACTTCGAAGACATTGATCAGTCTGATGAAGCATGCTTCTTCTTACCGGATCCCGTTCCGGGACAGTCTGTTATATTCCCAGGACAATGTGATGAAACGATTCCAGTTGTACAGAACTTCAGTGCAGTTAGGGTTGGTATAAATGATTCATTCTTTTTTATTAATATTTGTAAGGGATGATGATGATGATGTTCTCCGTAATGCTAAATGAAGTTCATAAGTAGTGACGCTCGTTAAATCAGTAAATAAAATTATCGTATATTCGTCTCTTCCAAATTGAAATTTTAAACGATACACATACGAATCGTATGATTTCGTAATCAGACGAATTCAAAAATTTAATAGAACCCAATTAAGATGTTAATGAAAAATAATGGTGATGATTTAATTGAGCTCGTAATAATCAACAATACGATGAATTTAAAAAGCAGAGAAAAAACCAAGATATTGTAACATTAAGTCCAAATAATTATACTTAACTTAGCAAAAAAATTTAAATCATTCCTCAAAATTAACGAACCTATCATTTATAAACTGTACAATGTTTTAGTACCAAGGTCGTTGGCGTCTCATTGAGAGCTACCCAACAGAATTCCAAGATGGTTCTTGTAATGAAGCTACATATACCCTCAATGGCACCGAAGTCATCGTATTCAACACTCAAGTCATTGATCAGACCCTCGACACTATCTATGGAACTGCAACAATTGCCAGTACTGATGGCAGTGCGAAATTAGAAGTCATGTTCCCGAACAGTAAGTTTGAAAAATATCATTAACTTTCTTGTAACTTATCTTCTTACTTTTTAAATTTGAAACGAAATTTTATATACGACCTGAAAACGCTTGATCATTCATCAGGAGATCTGGACAACGTTTATAATAAAGATGGCGATTTTTATTATAAAGAGGCTTTCAAGTGCAATAAATTCTCATCCCTCACCATTTCCACAAGAAAACTATTTTCTAAACGCTGTTTTATACTCTACGCTATGTTAATATTATAAACTTAAAGAAAATTAACCAACAGCAAAATTATTAGAAGTAGAAGTGTTCAGAACTGAACTGTACTCCAAATGCAGTACTTTTAAGTTTTCTATATTTAATTTTTCCAGGTCCTGTACCAGCTAACTACTGGGTTCTAGATACTGATTACGATTCATATGCGTTGGTCTACAGCTGTCAAAACTTGAATTCTGATCAAAGAATAGGTTAGTACCCCTTATGTATTTGAAATTTACCAAGTAATATGTCTCGATTGTAATTTAGGGTTTATTTCTTTATTAATCAGTTATTGACGTAGTTTTTTCCATAAAATCTTCTAAGTATTTGAATTAAATAATGGGCATAATTAAAAGAAATTTTTTTTTGGCATTTCAAGATTTTCAAAATAACATAGTGTCTTACTGGAAACAACATAGTCAACAAAAAACTCAAAGATTTGGTACTAGTGTTTCTTAAACCACTTTTCTGACACCCTGAGCTGTTTATAAATTTAAAAACAACATAAAACTTCCTACATTACCATCTAGTAGACTATATTATTATGCTATTTTTCGGTCTCTCACATAAGAAAATTTCACAGTTTTTAGCTGGAAACTGAGCCGTGATAGAGAACTCTCACAGACAGCAATTACTAACATCAACCAAGTCGTAAACTCCATAAATGTTCTCGAAGACCAGTTCTACGAGATCATAGACCAGTCTGATGAAGGGTGCTTCTACTTGCCCGATCCAGACCCCTCTCGTCCTGTTGTGTTCAGAGGACAATGCGACCAAAATATCGATGTCGTCAGCAACTTTGATCCTGTTAGAGTAAGTACTACCTTTCTTTTTTCCAACTTCTTTTGTTGATGTAAAACTTGCATCGTCATTTATTACCTCTTATTGTTTTACATTAACAACAGTTTGAACTTTACTAGACAGATCTCGTTCGGCTAACATGGTTTTTGCTTTAATGTTCTTTTTTACTATCGCTAAAATATTTTTCTATATTTCCAGTACCAAGGCCTATGGCATGATATCGCGTCCTACCCAACGCGCTTCCAGGATGGCACCTGCAACAACGCGCGCTACACTCTGATCGACGGTGAAGTCGACGTCTTCAACACTCAGGTCATTGACCAGAGGTTGTTTACAATCAACGCTGTGGCCGTATTAGCTACCAACGACAGCAGCGCCAAACTTCTTGTCACCTTCCCCGTCGCTGGAACTAATTGTAAGTTTGTCTTGTTTTTAGTATTCATTCTTGACGTTAAGAAAATTAGGCATCGATTAAGTACACAAAAGCAGTATTTTTATCCAAATGCGCCAAATGGAAGATTTTTTGTTTTTATATTAATGACTACTAATTGTAATCATTGATGTACCCTCTTTCCTTTCAACTAAAATAAGCAAAACCAAAAACCTTTGGTAATTTGTTAAATTGTATAATTACTTTACCTAATGTTTACCCTTTGTCTCACAGTGACAGTCACCACGGACTATTGGGTGCTAGCTACCGATTACGATTCCTATGCCCTTGTGTATACCTGCTTGGATTTAGAAGACAACCAACGACAAGGTAAACCCTTGACAATCAATGATTTGTTTCGTATCTAAAGTACAACGTATTGTAAAAAATAATTGGCAGACTGTACCTGATGCTTAATAGACGTCGCTGTACATCCAATTCTTATAGTTATTCTGTTATATCTCTGATAGGTCAATTAGTTATAGTCATAGGGTGCAAATATGTAATAATAAATCTCCAGCACTGCATAGTGTTAAATATTTGCGCTCTTCTTTTACGGACAGTAACTACTGTATTACTTTAAGTTACTTCTGTACTGGTATAAACAGTTAATACCTATTCATAAACATAGTCTACGGGCTTTGTACCTAATTAAGTATCACTTCCAAAAATGGTATTTCTTCCAGTTACAAGTTGGAAGCTAAGTCGAGAGAGGCAGTTGTCAAGCGGGGCAGAAAACGCAATAAACGCCGTCATCCAACAAATCCCAGTCCTCAACGAAACGTACTACATCACCAGGGACCATACACCTGAAGGTTGCTTCTACTTTCCCGAGCCGGTGCCAGGACAGCCTGTACAGTTCCCAGGACAATGCGAGGATATTCAAGCAAAAGCCAACTTTAGCTTGTCATCTGTAAGATCTATATTGCTTTGAAAGGCTTTTAATAAGAATTATACATCTTTTGCTGACATCGTTTTTCGATTATGACGTCCTATTTATCACCAAATTACTTCTAGTTCCAAGGTACATGGCATGAAATCGCAGCATATCCCAAGGAACAACAGACGGGACAATGCATCAACCATGCATTCTCTCCTGGAACTGGCAACACCCTGTACATGGAGTCTACTAGCGTCAGCGACCGTCAGCTCAACATTACTAAAGGCAACGCTGCTATAACTTCCACTGATGGCAGTGGAAGGTTGACCATCGTCATCACAGTTGATGGAGCTCGTAAGTTTAACTGTCTCTGTCGTGAAACTTATTTGACTAATCTTTCTTAATTATTCTGTTAATTTAGATGAAATATGTAGATGGTATGTGCAATTTCATCATCTATGTTACTTACGTCTCTTGAGTTTTGTGTTTGCAGATTATTTAAGTGTTTGTTTTAATGTATTTGTGTATCTTTTTTCAGCTATCACTATACCTTTCTGGATTTTGGAAACAGATTACACCGACTTTGCGCTGGCATACAGCTGCGTTAACCTTAATGCGTATTACCGAGGAGGTGAGAGTTCAATGTCTTCCTTTTGTTGACCTTAATGTTCTTTTTTTAACTTTATTAATTGCATGAAGTATATTGCAAAGGTTCATGTATTTTACTAAACATGATATTTTCTTAAGTACTATTTACTCATGTGTTGAATAGGTACTATTAATAAAACCTAAAATAAATTTGCAAATGGAATGAGTAAATTGTTTAAAACTGTGATAATAGACGATGCTAGGTATAAGTTGTAAAAATGGTGACTTGGTGTTTTGTACACGTGTCATTACATTCATCTTATTGTCTTGAAGCCGACATTTTTAACCGACTTCAAAGAAAAGGAGGAGGTTATCAATTCGTTCGTATTTGTAATGTTTCATTTCTACCACATGTGAAATGCTTACATTTTTTCTACAGTTTACAGCTGGAAACTTAGCAGAAGTAGAGAGCTCTCAACAGCTGCCAATATCGCCATTAACGATACCATCAGCACCATCGACGTACTAGACATTAAATACTACGAGAAGATCGATCAATCTGATGAAGCTTGTTTCTACTTACCTGACCTGGGTCCGAACGACCCAGTCGTATTCAGAGGACAGTGTGACAAAAACATCTCAGTCGTACAAAACTTCGATCCAGTGAGAGTAAGTTTTTTTTTAATATGGCGCCGCTACCAAAAGACATATCTTTTTAACAGTTGGACTTTTTGTTGTTGTATTATTATTAACTAATTCAAGTCCTTACTTATCTTGATTCTTACCAAAAATAGTTTTGTCGTCGATATTTGGTATAACCAAGACAAAACTACATAAGCTTCCTCATCTACAGTGACATGTGAACAGTATATCTGGACAAATAGTGTGAGCTAAAATGTGATTGGTTTTCGTTTTCAGTATCAAAATCGTTGGCGTATGATAGAGACATATAATTCTGATTTCCAAAATGGGTCGTGTAATGACGCGACATACATTTTATCAAATAGCACAGTTTTGGTTACCAACACTCAAGTGAACAACGAATTATTGACTACCATTGAAGGTACAGCTGTGCTCGCCACCTCTGATGGATCCGGAAAACTGCTTGTCACTTTCCCTGGATGTAAGTTGATGAAAATGTATCCTTATTATAATAGCTGTAAAGTCGAATTTACGACGGCTGCACACGTTGTCTCAACTTCCTATGACCTGGTAAATTATTTAAGGTTTGAGGATAAATGTGTACGTTTTTGGCATTTCTAACCTCTGCATTAAGGAACTTCGTTCCAAAAATACTCTGGTCTCAGTAAATTTTTCTACTAGATATTTAATTGTTCTTCTTCTTGCAGCACCTGAACCAGCCGAATATTGGATCCTGGATACAGATTACGACTCCTACTCACTTGTCTACAGTTGTCGTAACATAGATAGTGAAAGTAGGAGAGGTATGCAACTTTATTTTATATTTATCATTTGTTATTTCTAAACCATTAACAAAGTAATCACAAAAACTAGACACAAAATACAAAACACAAATAACATTGTTAAACTAAATGCTACAAGGGCAAAAATTTTGCAAGTCCTCAATAAAAATCAAAATACATAAAAGACGATCAGCTTTTACATTAACCTATTAATACACTTAGAAATGATAGTATTAAAAAGTCAAAAAACAAACCACTCAAAGAAATCTATGAAGACTCTTGGTAAGGAAAGTGAAGTAATTTGATCCAAAATCGTTTTCCAGTCTGGAGTTGGAAACTGAGTCGCACTGGTGAACTATCTGCAGCTGCTATCGCCAACATCTCCAATATAGTTGACAATATCGACGTCCTAGACGACAGATACTTCCAGTCCGTTGACCAGTCTGATGAAGCTTGCTTCTACTACCCTATTCCTGATGGCAATCCTGTGAGCTTCAGAGGACAGTGCGATGAAAACATTCCTGTCGTTACCAACTTTGATATTGAAAGGGTAAGTTCAAATTGAAATGTCATTCCTGTTTTCCTCATCCGTCATTATTCTCAGGCTTCTTACGACATTGATAAGAGTTTAGTAAAAAAATGTCTATACATAGAATTTATGTGTGACTTTCGACTACCAAGCGGTGAGACGACAAGAAAAAAAAACTTAAAAAAAAAAAAATTCTCAAGAAAAAAATCTTCTTCAAAGCACCTCTTGTTTTCAGTCCTCGATCATGAAATTTAAAAAAATTTAACGACTCCTCATGTCTGTAGTTCTTTTTAAAAGTTTAAACCTATGATGGTTTTAATTGACTCACTTTCTATTAACACTACTGCTTATGTGTTTCTACTAAGTTTCGTGTAAAATAAGCAATAATATCCAACAGTACATGAATACCTGGTACGACATCGAGAGCTACCCACAAGCATTCCAGGACGGTACCTGTCCAACTGCTCAATACGCTCTCACGCCAAATGGAGTTGACGTCTTCAACACTCAAGTCGTGGCTCAGGAACTCGACACCATTAACGCCACAGCTGTTCCTGCTAATGCTAATGATACGTCAGCCAAATTTATCGTCACCTTCCCAATTGGCGATACTGGTTGTAAGTCTATTATTTTACGGTTTTATTTTGTTTGCATAGTTAACTACGTTGAAATAATCGACGTGTTCTTAGGTCTTTAAGATTTTGTTTACAATGTTCTATTTGAATTCAAATATTATTCTGATATTTCTACGAGTTTTGTTAAGGTTAATCCTAATAGCAATATAGGATTTATTTGTCTTTGTTGACTTACGCAATTTTTACTCGACTACGCTAAAAAGCAGTTGAGAGATATTTTTTAAATCATCTGGCAAGTTTTAACTGTTTCATAATCTGTTTCCAGTGTTCAGAGACACACCGTACTGGGTCTTGGCGACCGATTACGACTCCTACGCCTTGGTCTACTCTTGCACCAATGACCAAGCAGGTCGACGTAAAGGTTTGTTCATTTCAAATACCTCTTAATAATTAAATGCTTATCCATAAGTCAATATTGACTACGTTCCCTTTAATGGTAATCTTCTATGTCTAGCCTAAAATATTCTCTTATCAGCTACAAAACAGAGGATTTACATTGAAAACGCTACCGTAAATACTGAAGGTATAGGTACATGCAAGATCATCACAACTCAAAAACCTAAAAGATGGAAATTACCAATTAATTTGAAGTTAAAGATAAGAATAACCATTTACATGATGATGCAATTATACTTTCAATTTCACTTTACAGTGGGAAGCTGGAAACTTTCTAGAACCAGAAGCTTAACAGCAAATGCCGTTAACAGTATCAATAGTGTGATGGCAAATATACCAGTTCTTAGACAAGAGTACTTCAACGTGAGAGGTCATACTGATGAGAACTGCTTCTATTATCCCGATAATAATGGTGGGCCAGTCATTCTTAATGGACAATGCTATACTGACCAGGATGTTGTCTCGGACTTTAATGCAACCCAAGTTAGTACTTATTTAGTTTATTACTTCGTCCGCGGAAGAGTAGTTTAAAAAAATATTGGATTTAGCGCAAAGGATCCTATAGTCGGGTTAAAATCTATCCAATGACCTATTCCTGGATGCAAACTATCTGTGTGCCAAGTTTCAGCTTAATCTATTCAACGGTTAGAACTTGAAAGACGTAGAAACATCCAAATATACAAACATTTTGACAAGCTTTTACATTTATAATATTAGTAGGATACTAAGATGTAGATTGCAAGCTAATCCTTCTCGTATGATAATGAAATAGAATACAGTAATCGAAACACTACTTCTAGGCACACACAAATGTCGCATTGACTAAATTAACTAGGCAGCTTGGTAATCATAATAACTCATATGGCGCCAATAGTTAGTTACCAAGCCAACATACAGTAATGAATGCCAGCTAGGCAGAAAAAAATTCTGTCCTCAATCTAGGTGTATTTTTAGTGCGTTTGTCTAATCCATGGCACTTACGACACAGGGAATCCTATTGTAACGCTGTATTTCCCACTTCGCCTAATTTTACCAAACATTTCTCTAGTTTGCTGGAACCTGGTACGAGGTATCTCGTTTCCCATCTGAGCTTCAAAACGGCGACTGTACACGAAGCTCTATAGAGCTGGACGACTCGAACACATTGACCCTAACACAGACCATTGTCTTCAACGAGAGACTGGTCACTGTGTCTGGTCCTGTGGTGCCAGACCCTAACGGCAAAGGAATATTGACAGCACGACTTACTGACTCTGGAGGTGGGTATACTACTACATTTAGTCTTAGAGCATATGAGACCTTATTTTTTCAAGTGTGTAATCTTCTGTAAGATGCTTCAAACCTTAATGGTTGTGGGTTATATGGGATTTCTTCCCACTAAAGTTATGGAGACTACAGAATCTCAAGGTGTTTCAGTATGTAAAGTTTAGTGCAAAGTAGATGATAGAGGAACTTTTATAATCGTAGATTTCAGATTTTTCAGACAGGATTGTGCCCCAGAAGACATTTTTATAATTGTGATAATTAACCTTGAATGTAAAATTTACTTTTCTAGTATTACTCTGCTGAAGTAACAGAATATTATATCACCTGTTATTCCTATTTTAAGATTCATTATTTTTTTCAGTCACCATCGAGAAAACTCTGTACGTCCTAAGTACTGACTACACGGATCACGCTCTACTCATGAGTTGCTCAAACATCGACGCTAACAGGAAGCAAAGTACGTATTGCGATCAGTTTATTTGAAAATGCTTCTGTAATGCCCTAGTGCTACTCCATTTATTAAAGATTGAAACTAAAATACGTATCTTATTTATTTTTGTATCTTTTATACACTTACACAAAATCAGAGTTCAAAACACACGCGTATAGTATGTCTTACTGACAGTAGAAACTGAGATTTTAATCACAATATTTGATGGAGTATTACTTTTATTGCAGATAGGTTTTCGTGATCAAGAAATATAGTATCTACTTGTCTAATTGGTTTTATTATTTCTATACTTTATTGTTTATTTAAATTCCAGTTTTCAGTTGGAAACTCAGCCGTTCAAGCGATGGCTTCTCCAACGCCTCCAGTGCTATCATAGACAGCATTGTCGACAGTAACGTTGACCTCTTCCATCGCTATTTCGAGGAGACCGACCAATCCAACAATGGTTGCTTCTACTACCCAGTGTTCGATGAACCTCCTGCTACCATTGACATGCGAGGACCTTGCGACGAAACTATTAGAGGAAAGGCTAACTTCAGTGTAGGAGACGTAAGTTTCTGTTGAAAAAAGCCCTGCGTAGCGTACTTTATTACATGAACAAATTATAATATATTTTGTATAAGCATTGCGTAAAAGTGTTGGTCTTCCATGATAGTCTGGGTTTGAATAATTTATGCACTTCTAATTTTATAATTGATGTAAAGTTAAAAAATAATTATCACTTGCTTCGGTGAAGGAAAATATCATGAAGAAGCCGGAACATGAAAATATCCCAAATGCTCTCAAAAGTAAGTGACGTCTATCATTCCATATGGACAATGAGGTGGCATGTATCCTTCTTATTGTGAGAAGAGATAATAGTCCATTGGGACAGATAAAAATGACGATTGAATATCGTCCGCTTTATCACATAGTTTAATTATCTTTTTACAGTATCTAGGAAGATGGTTCGAGATCGCCCGCTACCCGGTTGAGTTCCAATTCGGAGAGTGCGCGCGCGCAGAATATATTGCAGATGTTGACGCTGTCAGAGTTCTCAACTCGCAAGTTGTTAATAAGAAACTGGACATCATGATCGGTTCAGCCGTTGTCGCTTCCGATGATGGCAGCGGTGTCCTCAACGTGTCTTTCGCTTTTGATAATGGAGGTTAGTATGTAGAAGTAACTAGTTCTCAGAAACATTCAACAAAAGAAGTTAGATCATATATCTCTATAAAGAAAAGATTTTATACGGAAGACCAAAGTATGGAAGAATTTTGAGCTTCATGTAAGAAGGCAATGCAGAAGTCCAAAGATATTTCCTACTTACAAACACTACGTTACAGGGTTTAACATGAACATACTTAAATTTTATCACAAAACTATTTAAATTATTGTCCACATCTTATCCACATAAAGTGAAGTTATAGTTTTGAAATTAGAACCGGCTTTTTAAGTTTGTTTTTTTTTTGCAGTTGTAAACTTTGCCAGCTACTACATCCTGGAGACTGACTACGAGAACTTTGCTCTTGTGTACAGCTGTCGTAATTTAGAAAACAACAGAAGACAAGGTAATTAACCATTATGTGGCGAAATATTTGTTCATGAATGATGAAAAGCATCATACACCCTCATGATATGGGGAATCTTTGCTAAGATGTGATTAATTAAGCAACATTATTATAATTCCAGTATTCAGCTGGAAACTCAGTCGAACCGGTTCTCTCAGTAACGAAGCAAACGCTGTTATGGACGCCATCATTGCTGACACTCAGGGACTCCTTCAAGAATATTACTTGCCCACACGGCAGGATGAAGATGCCTGCTTCTACATACCTGAAGTTAACCGCGATGAAGCACCCAGATTCAGAGGACAGTGCCAGAATGTCACTGGTGTACAGGATTTCGATGCTCAAAGGGTATGTTTATAGGTCATGCTGAAATAATTTATACATGCATTTTAGAATAAAAAAATTATGTACGCTTTCAAATGCTTGTATACATCGTAGATGCCTCTTATTTTGCAATATATTATTGTGTATCGGGAGTAAAATTGCGTTCCCAAATAGTTCAAATATATCGGGATCAGCATCATCTAAAAGAATTGTAAAATATTGCTACCGCTGTGCAAACATCATCATTGTCTATTATCTGCTATTTGACACGATTTACAGAATTTCTGCTTAAATTAGTATCTGACTCTTCCAGTACATCGGCTGGTGGCACGAGATTGAGAGGTACCCATCAGACATCGACGTGGGCGTCTGCATCAGCTCTGACTTCCGAGCGTATGAAAACCAGTTCCAGATCATTGACACCAACATCTTTGACGTCACCGCTCAGGTCAACACGAGCAGTGTCATCGTCAGCAACGATGGAAGGCTTACCAAGACCTTCAGTGATGGAAGGGTTGTTGGTAAGTGTGGTGACATCCTTCTGTGGAAACTTCACTGAGCTAGTTCACAGTTATTCTCGTTCGAAATATTAGGCCTTAATTTTTAATGGAAATGGCCAACTATTTCAAGGTTATGAAATGTTTAAGAATATCGTTTAGGCATATTATATTTACCAAGGTTTGTTTTCAGATATTTGGGTGTTGGCTACGGACTACGAATCGTACTCCTTGTTGTATTCTTGCGAAAACATTAACAGTGAATACATGCGTAGTAAGTATTTATATTTTATCTCTCTTACGTTCACTGCTCTTAGAAGGCCGGGAACCGTTTCAATTTTAATGTATATTGCAAAGCATAGTTAGAAGTGCTTGAAATGTTGCCATCAAATTGATAGTTAGGTCATTCATCTGACTGTTATTGATTTAACTTAATTTGACTCGATCAAGTTGAACTATTAATGGTACTAGAAGTCGGCAGACTAAGAATTAATAAAAAGATCCTATAAATTGTATTATAGGAAAAAATAACCGACAGTGCATCTCAATTATACAATCATTAAAACGACCATATCAACAAAACAACTTAAATTTCAGTATGGAGCGCGAAGCACAGTAAAACCCGTTCTCTAACTGAAGCTGCCCAGAGCGCAATTGATGTTGTCATCCAAAACAACCGCGTCCTCCTGCAGGACTTCTTCATCCCCGTCGACCAGAGCGACGAGGCCTGCTTCCACTATCCCGAACAGACCGGGACGCGGATCATCTTGCCTGGACAGTGCGATGAGAATATCCCTGTGATGCAATCGTTTGATGCTGCACAGGTAAGCTATTGGATTAGTCGCTTTATTCTTTTGTTATTTTTTTTTCATTAATGCTCGAAGCCTAGCTGCTCACAGTAATCAAGTTGCAGTCTTAGAGGATTTTGCCATATTTACCCAACTGCGCCAAGAGGATAATTTTTTTCGAATGTCTATTTCTTTGGCAACTTCTAAAACCTAAATGACTTGATGGATTCAACATCATGGGGTATAACTGGACTAGTCTTTAAAGTGAAAGTGACATAGGGTATCCTTTTTTTTTTTAAATCACCTCGATTTTTGCAGTCGAGATTTTTGATTATAACTACTAGTTAGTACAAGAAAATGACTTTTTAATCTGACGCAAAATAGTTCTAAAGGTTAGCTTCAGCTAAGACATCCCATACCGATAAATCATTTTTCAGTACTCCGGCACATGGTATCAAATCGAACGGTACCCTCAAACCTTCGAGAACGGGTCTTGTACCGGAGCCAGGTACACTCCTAACCTGGACACTGGCGTCATCTCCGTGCTGAACTGGCAAGTCATCGACGACACCCTGGACATGGTGGAAGGTTCTGCCAATGTCACCTCCACTGACGGCAGTGCCAGACTTAGGGTCAGGTTGCCGGTACGAGGTACTAATGGTAAGTCATTTTACACCCGTGTGAGAGACCCTTTATAATATACTAGCCGATCTAGTAAACTTCATACCACCTCAGTATCAATAAACCTGAACATTTTTTCATATTTACTTACCCTTTAAACCTTTCCTGGATCTTCACAAATTTGATACGAAAATTAGTTAGTTAACGGTCCAGTCATTCTGGAGTTTTAGCGAGGCTATCGAACAGCAATTTATTTTTATTTTGTACGAGCTGTTGCCCGCAGCTTTGCTTGCGGAAATTATAGTTTTGCGGTGATATGGTAAATATTTTATATCTGTATACATATATGGTATTATATATCCCTTGAGGGTTGATTTTAAAAATCGTTGAATTATGTTTTTTATCTCTTTCAACCATAAACCCAAATATGAATTTGCAAACAGTTTGCTTTAAAATTTGGTTAATTTTTATACAACGCTTCATCCCCTATACAGCAAAAAAGTGTGAATTTCCAAAAATCCGTTCTTAGTGCTCCCTTACACTGTGTAAGGAACCTCTGTGCCAAGTTTCTTGTTTCCAGGTCTAGGTACTCGTTTAGGCTGTAGCGTGTCTGTCAGTCAGTAAATTTTTTTATTAAGTATGATGATATAGAATAAAGATAGATGTCACGTGTTAAGGAATTATGAGGGTGATAAAAAAGTGTGACGTCATGTCACTTATGATTGAACGAAGCAATAAACTGTTATAATCTTTATTTTAGATCCTAACCCGCCAATGGTGGAGATGGACCTGTGGATCCTCACGACGGATTACATAAGGTACTCCTTGGCCTACAGCTGCGTCAATATCAACGAATTTGAGAGAGCTGGTTAGTATGTCAACTGCGAAACTTTGCAATTAACCACCCTAAATCAACTCTCTTTGCTCATAGAGCACGCAAACAATAGTTGATTAACACGATACATTTATTATTGAGAAATCCTTTAGCCTCAACCCATTAATGGCCCTTTATCGAGGTTCTCCCCTCAACTGAGCTAGACTAGAAATTTTCTAGTGCAAATTGAGAGTTACAGAACTTCGTATCAACTCACATTTAGGTCAAAAACCAACTTCACTTTCCGTTGTCCTAATTAGCAATTATTTTCAGTTGGCGCTTGGAAACTGAGCCGTGGGCGTACCATGTCGGCTGCCGGTGAAAACGCTATCAACGACTACATGGCAACACGTCAAGAGCTACATCAGCCTTTCTTCCTCCAGGTCGTCCAAAATGACGACTGCCTAGGACCCAGTTCCGCCATTATGTTCCAAAGCAGTATTATTATTTTGCTTCTCTGTGCTTTCCTACAGTATCTCGCGTAACGAAAGTTGTAAAAATAGTTACTGTAAGTTAGGCGCTAGATAAAAGCTCTACTTAGTATTAGTAAGAATCGAAAATTACTACTATTAATTATACTTTGTATGACAATATAGACTGTAATGTTTTAATTAAAATACTTGATAGGTTTATAAATGATGATGTTTTATTTTTATTCATAAACCCAAATATTATGGAACGAGCAGCGATAATTAATACCTACACAAACAAACGATGGGAACGAGTCTCTCTACTTAAGGAGATCAAAATCATACTTCAACGTTTTGCTCAAGTGCAATTTATTGATGAAAGGATTCCTGGCTAACCAAAGTATTTAAAGTTTTTACTCCACCTAAAGGCTTACTACATGGGATTTACATTCATATTTGATATCTAATTACGAAATTATTTAATATCCGGGACCGAAGGTCAAACTAGCAACCCCTTTTCATAACTTAATTTAATCAAAACATAGTGGCAACATAATTGTCGTCGTATCAGTCGCATCAGTAATTTTTATACTGGGGCCTCGTGCTATAAAGGCCCCGAACGTGTCTAGGTAAACAAAAAATCGTAAAAGGATATTGACAATTTCATTTTATTTTTCAATTTATTTCCCAAAAAAATCATATAAAAAATGGCATTAAGCATAAAATTTCAAGGCTTTATTCTTGGTAATCAATAAATTTTGTTATAGTTGTTATTCCCATCTACGACACGCTCCTGGGTCTCCATTATTAATATGTATTATCTATGCTCCTGGGCCTAATTAGGGTTGACACTTGAAAGTATCGTAACTTCCTTCATTATTATTTACACGGAATACAGAGCCTAACTACACTAGTCTCTGTATTCCGTGATTATTTATATTTCTTTACTCTATGGTAAAGAGTAAAATACATTAATAAAAAAAAGTACGATTTGATTATTTACTCTGTGGTATAAATGAAATCTATGGATACAATGAAATGAAATGTCATTTAAAATCATTCAATCACGATTCTATCAATTCAATTCAATTCATCATTTTCATGAATTGTGAATAGCGATTAGTTATGTGAGAAAATCACATTGCTTTTCTATGATTGCTTATAATTCACTTCGATACGTTTTAATTTGTTAAACTACCAAGCTGGGAGTCATGGCAAGTAACGAGGAGATAACGGGTCCAATTTCCCAAAACGACATAGAAGCGGCGGAGAACTTAAAAAACGAAGCAAATGAATATTTTAAAAGTAAGTTTTACAGAAGTTTATTGGATTTAGAATTCAACTTTATTGCTTTCATTAAAATAGTTATTCGATTTGTCCATGGATCGATATGAAATTCTGACAGAAATTACCAGTTGAAATCATAACCTATTTCAGAGCAAAATTACAACAATGCTATTGATCTGTATACCAAAGCGATAGAAAAGAATGGAGGGAATGCTGTCTACTACGCCAACAGAAGTATAGCCAATTTGCGTCTTGAGAATTTTGGCTACGCTCTGAGCGATGCCTCTAAGGCCATAGAACTGGATAAGGCCTACACAAAGGCCTACTATAGACGAGCGGCTTCGTACATGTCCTTAGGAAAATACAAGCTAGCACTTAAGGATTTTGAATATGTGTGTATTTTTTTTACAATCCTTTATAACATATAAGGCCAATGAAGTATGAGATAGTCGTTTTTGAGCGTTGATATGTGTTATTGATATATACCAGATAATTGACACTTATCTTTGCTTCCTTAACTTGCGACTGTGATTACTATTTGATCTAAATACTAATAAAATAAATAAGATATAGCCATTTAACTAAGTAAGGAATAGTAAGTCGTCAAAAACAGTTGAAGCATGTAACAAGCTATGACTTTGAGTGGCAAGCCAAGACAGTTGTCTGATTAATAGACAGTGTGAAATTTGCTGTGCTACTTGTTAGTTAGCCCAAATTTAAAACTACGCAATCATAGCCCCACACTATAGTTCCCTATATTGTGAGTGCCACGGACAATATACACAAAACACATACTCATATTGAAAACAGAAATTTGTACTTATTATTCAAATATCTGCTTCACTAAATAAAATTATTATCAATTTCAGTGTCAAATTAACTATTTTTGCCGATGCGATTGCTGTCTTGCATTGGTTATTATCATACCAAAATTGCACGGTAACTAACCGGCACGGGAACTAGGAGTTTTTTTCCTCTGACTTTTTTCCTCCTAGCTGACACTAGCTTACTTAGGCTTAAGTATTTCTCAAAGTCAATGATATTATTATATTGGTATTGTCTATCAAGACTTTAGGAACTTTTATTGTAAATATGTAATGGTTTTTCATTTAGTTTTATATTACATTATTTATTTTATAAATTCTGATGTTCATTAAGTGACATACTAGTTCCTAAGATGAAGTAAATAAATGATTTTAATTTGAATTTAGGTTTCCTACTTTTTTTTTTAATTACAGGTAACCAAAGTTAGGCCAAATGATCAAGATGCCAAGATGAAGTTTACTGAATGTAGTAAGATAGTAAAAAAGATTGCCTTTGAAAAAGCCATATCAGTTGACAAAAAGGAAGTCAATATAGCTGATTCCATTAATTTGGATTCCATGAGTAAGTTACCATTATTCATAATGAGAGTCCAAATAGGGCCGTTCTTTTTTTAACCAATAAAATTCCATAAGCAATAAATGCTAAATACACAGCGAAGTTTCATTACCTTGTTCTGAATTATGTATGAGTGATTGTTACATAGGATATTATTATATTGACATAATTCAATTGTTAAGCAGTTTATAGCTTATAAAATGTAAAGTTTTTGCAATGCTCTATGCGAAATTTATATTTAAAAAAATTTTATTGTACTTTCTCGTGAATAGTAAGTTCATTTGTCTGATGTTAAGTTGAAATTTTATGCTTACTTGTTAATCAGTAATAAAATTTTATAAATAAATAGTGTTAGCAATATTAGCAACAACACAATATCCAAAAAAATCATTTAAAATACCTCTTTTGCATTTTTCGTCTTTCAATTCAAGTATTTATAATTTTAGCATTTCAAATGGAAAATAGTAGTATTTCATTCATATTTAAATACTTGTAGTATGTTTCTGTATATTCTGAACAGCTGGCCTTTTGAAGGTTGTATAAATGCTCAAACATATAATAATTAATTTATAAAAAAAATTTTTAGCAATTGAAGATTTCTATGAAGGTCCCGTTCTAGAAGATGGAAAGGTGACGTTGAAATTTATTCAAGACTTAATGGAATTCTACAAAAATGAAAAGAGACTACACAAAAAATATGCTTACAAGGTAAAGATTTAAATCAATCTTATAAATTTTTTTAAAGATATTTGTAACTTACGTACAAAAATATAAACATGCTAAGCAACTTAAATAATTTAGATGGGTAATATCAATAAATAAATTTCTGTTTCTATTTTATGTTTCCCCAAGTCACTTTGAAGGTCACTCAATATTTTCTTATCCTTTTTCCTTATTTTTATTATTATTAAATAAGCCTAACCAAATCTCAATAATTCGAGTCTTTCCAATATTTTTCTTGAGTCCCACACCCCAATCATTTGATCCCATTGATCCCTAATGAGACTAACTTTTGATCACACTGCATGATTATAATAATAATTGTAAAAATTATAGAACTAATTATGCTTTAATTCATTGATTTCAAAAATCAAAATATTAATAAAACTACTCTTAATTCCAGATTCTAATAGATGTAAAATCGTATTTACAACAACAGCCATCATTAGTTGATATCAAGGTAAGGTTATACACAAATTGGCATTTATCTAAATTCATCTTTGTGTCAGTACTAATAAAGTCTATATTCAACTGTCCAGGTCCCAGACGATCAGAAGTTCACAGTATGCGGTGATATCCACGGCCAGTACTATGATCTGATGCATATCTTTGAGCTGAACGGTCTGCCATCTAAAGAGAATCCCTATTTGTTCAACGGGGACTTTGTTGACCGAGGATCTTTCAGTGTGGAGTGTATCTTTACACTGTTTAGCTTCAAGTTGCTGTATCCAGATCATTTCTTTATGTCTAGAGGTGAGTGGAACTAGATTTTACTTAACTGTATATTTCTTTGATACGGTCCACAGCCTATACCTCGTTTTTTTCGTCGTGATTTAAAAAGTAAACAATCTTGGCACTACTTTTATTTATTTCATTAATTTAAAAAAATATTTCGAAGTATACAGAAATTTATTTTAACATTAAATTATTGTTTATTCTTTAAATTTTTTTCATTTGTATCTGTCCTATTTTTAAATCGATAATTATAATAAAAAGACACTGAAAATTGTTTACTTTTTAAATCACGACGAAAAAAACGAGGTATAGATGACTTGGCGAATTTCAACGTGCAAGGTGTCATAGAATTTGCCTCGATTGTAAAATCTACATGGGCTATAAATTTTTGGAAATTAATTTAATTTTTACTAAATTTCTTTTTCTTTTTTCTATTGATGATAACTAGTTTGGAAGTTTTAAATCCATTAATTATCTCATTCATTCACTCACTCACTCATTCATTCATTCTATCATTCATTCACTCTATTACAGGCAACCACGAGACCCTAGACATGAACCGAATGTACGGTTTCCGTGGTGAGGTGACATCCAAGTACACCTCACAAATGGCAGATCTGTTCACCGAGGTGTACAACTGGCTGCCACTGGCACACTGCATCAATAACAGAGTGCTGGTGATGCACGGAGGATTGTTCTCGAAGGATGACGTCACGCTCGATGATATCAGGATGGTGGATAGAAACAAACAGCCGCCCGAGGATGGTATGATTGATTCTTGGATTGTAATTTGGTTTTCATGTTAGAACGGTATTTGATAAGTCGGTTTACGGAAGGAAAATTGAGTGTGAATTGTTTGTGTTATGAAGAGAGACTAATATTATGTTACTAATACTACGTAAAAAAATATTTTTGATGATGAAACCTTTAATTTTTGCCTTGAAACGAAAGCCTCAACTTGCAATTTTTATTGTTAAAATGTTTTTTCATAAACTTTTTTAATATGTATAGTTATGTATGTAATTAAAAGTTATAAATAATTACAAATAAATTAAATATAAATTAACATATAGCATTACCTATGTTATATCAGGATAAGTCAGTCAGGTGATAGGAAAAAAACCGAGAACCTATAGTCATAGGAAATCAGTCATAGGAAATCATATGTACTGTAGGATTTTATATTATAAAGATGTACAACTTTTTTTTAATATGTAAAAATGTATACCTCGTTTTTTTCGTCGTGACATAAAAGGTAAACAATCTTGGCACTACTTTTATTCATTTCATTAATTAAAAAAAATATTTAGAAGTATACAGAAATGTAGTTTAACATTAAATTATTGTTTATTCTTTAACTTTTTTTAATTTGTGTCTTTCTTATTTTTAAATCGATACGTAAAATAAAAAGACACTGTAAGATTGTTTACCTTTTATATCACGGCGAAAAAAACGAGGTATACAACGTTTTTTTTTATTTCAGGTATAATGTGCGAGCTGCTGTGGTCGGACCCGCAGCCGATGGCGGGGCGCGCGCCGTCCAAGCGCGGCGTGGGCTGCCAGTTCGGGCCGGACGTGACGGCCAACTTCCTGCAGCGGAACAAGCTGGACTACGTCATCCGCAGCCACGAGGTCAAGAACGACGGGTACGAGGTCGCGCACGACGGGAAGTGCATCACGGTGTTCTCCGCGCCTAATTACTGGTGGGTTGGAAAACATTTTTAGAAAAAAAAAATCTTGCAGTAATAGACAGTACCTATGCACTCATGACTTAGGGAGTAAAAAAAAAAAATTTGATAAAAGTAAAAAATAATAATAATTAAGTAATACTTCTTTATGCACTTTGACTTGGGGAGTAAGTTAAAAAAGTTTTTTTTTATTATGTAATTATTTTTTTGTTTAGTAATACTTTAGGCACGCTTGACTTGGGGAGTAAGATGGTGAATCATTTAGAAAAAGCGTGATTGGTTGTAAAACGGAAGTTGAGTGGGAGAACTTATTATTAGTTTAGTGTAAGATTAATGCTGCAGTGAATATTAAAAAAAGAAAATTTATTTCAGTTGTGTGGTGCAAAGCACAATCTTTTTTTTAATGTAAGCTGTTTCGTTTGTACCCGGTTCCAAATAAATTGGCATACTCAACTCAGGTCGTAGGTCTTCCTATAAAAATAATACGAGTAATAGTATTGAAAAATGTTTTTATTTATTTCAGTGACACAATGGGAAACCTCGGTGCGTTTATAACGATGAACGGAAAGGACCTCGTTCCGAAGTACACCACCTATGAAGCAGTGGTAAGTTTATTAACCATCTTAATTTAACGTATTTTATCCTCTGACACTACTAGAGCGGTTTCAGACTAGCGTTTTTTACGCGCGTGTAAGCTTGTCTTTGGTAATTGATAGAGACCCTGCTTGCGAAGCGAGGGGTCTCGGGGTCGATTCCCGGCCGGGGCAGATATTTATGTGACAGATAAATGTTTGTTCTCGGGTCATGGGTGTTAGTGATGTGTTATTATTATTGTCCATGCCACCCGCGACACAGGGAATCCTACTGCGGGGGTATGAGTGTGTTAGCGTTTATTATTATTATTCCAGCCACACCCCGACGTGAAACCGATGGCGTACGCCAACTCGTTCCTGTCCATGATGTGCCAATGATGGCGGCGCTGGCGGCGGCGGTTGCCATGGCGACAGAGACGGACATACAGACGGACGTACAGGCAACAAAAACCCGGTGAGCTGTAGGCGAACGTTTCTAGTAGGAACTGTGCTATCGTATCGTATCGGTCTTTCAATAGAACTTAGCAATTTGTTTTTTACAGAGTTGGGTTGTATGGGAATAAGGATTAAATACACCCATTCCCCCGTTGCTTACTGTTTAAAATAAGCAAAATCCTCTAAGAGTTTGTGTAATACTTAAATACCGTTTAAAATAAGCAATCAAACTTCTTTAAGAGTTTGTGTAATACATAAATGGACCCTTTTTGAGGATTTTTCAACGTACGACACGATAACGACACTGTAACGACAATTAGCAGTGTTATATGTGTCACATTGTTACTAAACACACGGAAAGTGTTCCGCGCTACATTACATACGTCCTTATCATCTTTAATACAGATATTTTTTGTCTCGTTCGTATGTTTGTTTGGATAGGTTTCATAATCCATGAAAATATTGTAACCGGTGGACCTAGAAACATGACACTGTATTGGTGATCCTTAAAAAACACAGTGAAGCACTGAGAAAAGTCCTTGGAAGAATTATCCCCTAAAGGGATAAAATGGGGTTGTAGCATTGGCAGAAACTTGATTACTTTCTAACAAGGAATGTGAAAGTCTGCTACGGTCGTTGTCGTTACAGTGTCGTTGCCATGTCGTTTCCATGTCGTTGTCGTGTCGTACAGTGGAAAACCGCCCTTTAATAAATAAAATGTCGGACAATGTCAGTCACAATAAATAATAGCTTTTATCTGCATTTATATTAGATTCTTAGCTGTTAGAAGATAATTCGGTGTCAATATGGTAGTCAAATTGTCATTGCTAAATTCTATTGAAAGGTACTTTATAAGTTTAGTCTAAAGTATTGTGAATACTTTCGTAAAGGGACTTTAGAGTGAAGCCTATCTCG